>CAUYPK010136566.1:0-15516 GCA_963574355.1 Loris lydekkerianus | reverse complement strand
ACCAGAGGTAGTGGGTTCAAAAGTGCCCATCGATCCACGAATGGATTAACAAATTGAGGTATATGTACACCATGGAATATTATGCAGCCTTAAAGAAAGATGGAGACTTTACCTCTTTCATGTTTACATGGATGGAGCTGGAACATATTCTTCTTAGCAAAGTATCTCAAGAATGGACGTAAAAGTATCCAATGTACTCAGCCCTACTATGAAGCTAAATTATAGCTCTCACATGAAGGCTATAACCCAACTATAGCACAAGACTATGGGGAAAGGGCCAAGGGAGGGGAGGGGAGGGGGGAGGTTTGGGTGGAGGGTAATTGGTGGGGCCACACCTATGGTGCATCTTAGAATGGGTACAGGTGAAAATTACTAAATGAAGAATGCAAATATCTACATACAATAACTAAGAAAATGCCATGAAGGCTATGTTGAACAGTTTGATAAAAATATTTCAGATTGTATATAAAACCAGCACATTGTACCCCGTGATTGCACTAATGTACACAGCTTTGATTTAACAATAAAACAAACAAAAAACAAAACAAAACAAAACAAACAAAAAAAAAACAGCCCTGGCCAAATTAAAAAAAAGAAATCAGAAGGAGAAAAACATAAAGAGCCTTGAAGTCTCACCTCCTTAGCCACCTTCTTTAATGAATTTGGGCCCTGCAACAGGAAGCTGGTTGCTGGATTACCCAATCTGAAGCAGTTAAGGGCAGACCCAGTAAATAACTGGGTCTTTCCTTTTTTTTTTGTTTTAATTTCAGAATAATATGAAGGCATGAATGATTAGACACCATTGTTCACGTTTGTTAAGTCAAGTTTAAGTTGTAGTTGAGCCCCTCACCCAGGGGGTGTATAGATTGCACCCATTAGGTGAAAGCATAACATCTGGCTCCCTCCTGCCACCTCCCCTTTCTCCTTCCGTCCTCCCCCCACGTGAATTTAATTGTGATTTTCTCTCATGTGGGAGTATAACTGTTTACCTATTGGTTTCATATTAGTATTGCATAAATTGGATACTTGACTTCCCATTCTTGGGATACTTTACTAAGAAGAATGTAATGGAATAGTATTCAGCCATTAAAAACATCACTCTTTCCAATTGACAGCTTACTGTTTTCTGCCACACTCACATCTTATGCATCTGAATAAAACAGTTCTTGGTTGTCATGACTAGAATACCTCTTGGTTGCTATAAAAAATCAAATTCACCCTGAAAAAGTAAAAAATTGCCACCACATGAGATCTATTCATAAGATTCTGTTTTTTGGGGGGGAGGTATGAGTACAGCAGGGGCAGGTCTAACATGGTCATGTGGATGAAAGCCACCCTTCAGGGACAGGCATTGTATATTGTTACAATTCACACTGCATAGGAAGAGAATGTTGGTGGCTCAGAGAGAGAGATCAGATTTCATCTACCAGAATTTGCTATGGAATTTCTCTTCTGCAAGCTTGAGTTAGTGACTTGCCAGCTGACGTGCTGTTTGTCCAGGCTTGGCTCTGTGTGCAGCCTGAGCAAGCTACCATGAGAATAAACAATAAAGAAGAGAACGAACTTTGTTCTTCTTGGAACACTGAGTAACTTGTTGATGTGGTATCAACTCCTCTTGCAGTGGACAGTCAGCTCTTCAAGGGCAAGGGCCATGTCTGAGTCATCAGTGTGTCCACCACCTAGCATGGGATGTGTGGGTGGCTTACAGTAAAAATTAGTTGAATGAATTTTGCCTCTGCAGTAAAACAAGTGCAATAGCCACATACATTACCTCAAGGTTTTGCTCTAAAGAAAATGCACATGGCAAGGGAGTGCCACTGGACGCCAGAAGAAAGAGGTGGGCAACAAAGACTCTTGGAAGTGTAGGAAGTCAACTGGACCCCCCGAAAGATGGCTCAAGTTTGGTCAATACTGGAGGCAAAGGTTGTATTCCAAATAGAGGAAAGTAATGGGAGCAAATGAACGTAAATGGATGCTAATGGCTGGGCACATTGGCTTAGGGAGGTTGGTAGGTGGATTGCTTGAGCTCAGGAGTTTTAGACCAACCTGAGCAAGAGTGAGATCCCATCTCTACTAAAAAAAAAAAAAAAAAAAAAAATAGCCAGGCATTGTGGTGGGTCCTTATAGTCCTAGCTACTTGGGAGACTGAGTCAAGAGGAGCCTTGGAGTCTAAGAGTTTGAGGTTGCTGTGAGCTATGATGGCACAGCACTCTACCCAGGGAAGCAGAGTGAGACTCTATTTAAAAAAGAAAAAATGGATACTAATAAAGTGGTAGACAAAGCTTGGACATATCCACTTGCCGGCCTGCCCTGGACAGTTCCCTTCAAATCCATGTGCCTCTAAATGAAGGCTTCTTATCTCCTCCCAAATTACTCCATGCCCCAGTTGGCCATATACAATCTAAGCCTGGAACCTAGAGGTCATTTCTCTTTCCATCTCAACTAATAAGGCATCAAGTTAAATGTGTTTGCCTTATAAATATTTCTCAATTCTATTTTCTTCTCCCATGTGAAGACCCATGACGCAAGCTCAAACTGGCATTGCCTGTCACATTGCCACAGTTTCTAACTGGTTTCCCTACCCCAAACACCTGCATAACCATTTGCTTGGTTAGGCTTTTAGTCCTTCCAAAAATGTGAGGAAAAAGGTTATCACATAAGAGGTAGAAATATATCTATGTATATAATAGAACATATATATGTTCTTTTTAAAATGTAAGTGGATGTGGATCTGTATGCATGCAGGCATATATGTGTATATAAATATATGTAACTACAATTTGGATTGCTTAAATGGTTTCAATTGCTTAAACTATAGGTATATGGATATACAAGTTCAGACAATTAAGTTCACAAATCATCCTAGATAAATTACTGCCTACCTCATTGTTGATTTTCACTACAGTCATATTCGGGGTACTCTACTCAGGAAGCTGTGTGCTGATGCCAGCACCCACTCTACCCTGCAAAGCAATTTTGGAACTCTTTCTGAAATGGCCATCAGAGCTGTCATACAAGAACTGACAATTAAGTTCACAAACTCGTCCTAGAAAAAGTACTACATACTTTGTTGCTAAACATTGCTGTCACCTTCTAAGTACTCACCTTGGTCATCTAGTGACCAGAGTGATATTCAGCAATGAGGTATGTAGGTAGGTATTCTAAGGCAAGTTCATGAACTTGGTTGTCAGACTTTGTATGCCTACACAAATGTGTACACATACAGTTATCCACATACAATTTACCACGTAGTTGTAAATACACACACACAAATGCACACAAAGGAGTGTATAGATCACAAGGTCTGGAGAAAGAAAAAAAATAAGGATGGAGTAAGACAAGATTGGATAAAAGTTTAAGACACAAATACGTGTGCTATAAAATTCTACCTGGTGGCTAAAAGGAACCTGTAACTTCAGCTCTAATTTCCTGGTGGCTAATAAAATGAAGATGAAAAGACAAGGTACCTAGTTTTCATTGCTAATAAGATTTTTAAAAATCATGCTGTTAAGGAGAAACAAAACATTTTTAGCAATAAAACATGAGAAGAATGTTTCTCTTGAGACCTCTTAAAGAAGGCATTGGCTGATGTAGTGGACAAGACCTCAGTAACATACTTAAAGCAAATGCAAACACAAATGTTACATGAAAAATGCTCTCTGAACACAAGCTTAAAATGTAACACCAAAACATAATTTGAAACACAGTTTCAAAGTGGACCTACTCGCTGCAGACCAAGTCTGCTTCTCTACAGTGGTGTCCCTTCATCCCAAGTGGGGGTGTACGAGATTATTTGCATGACTATGAATGGCATATTCTGCAGGGAATAATTTATAAGTATTTGCCCCTATAATTGACTTCTTGTTAAAAGTTGGCCTTATGCTAAAAGAAAATTTTAAAACCTAACAACTTTATTCCATGTCACCTAACATATTTTAAAACATTCACAGAAAATAAGACTGGGAAAAAATAACGCCACAATGTTAATAGTAGGACTCTGGGGTGGTGGGTATGTATGTAAATTTTCTTCTTAATTTTATTTGTAGTTAATAATATTCTGTATGTTTTTAAACAGAATTACTTTGATTTCTGCATTGAGAATAAATGGGAGCAGAGGAGGGCAGGAGGGAGACCAGGCAGGAAGCTTCTTATTGGTACAATTTTCAGAGAAATGAGACATGCATAGAAAACTGATTTGTAAAATAAAAATTTTAAGAGGTCCACATACCTTGTAATCACAGCTACTTTAAAATATGGACATAAAAAAGATTGGAAAACTGGTCGGCGCCTGTGGCTCAAAGGAGTAGGGGGCCGGCCCCATATTCTGGAGGTGGAGGATTCAAACCAGGCCCTGGCCAAAAACTGAAAAAGAAAAAAAAAAAAAAGAAAAATTGGAAAACTGTTTTCCAAAATATTGTTAGTATTGATCTCTGTATGATAAGCTTATGTGCAATTTTTTCTTAGTGATTACCTTCTGTATACTTTCCAATGCTTCTACAATGCCCACGTGTCAGTTTTATAGTTTAAAAAAGTGAGAAAATAGTTTTTCAGAAGATAATTCTGTAACAGTTCTAACCTTGTAGGGGAGGGTGATTTATCCAAAACTTACTACATTATTTAAAAAAAAAAAAAAAATCCATTCAGTGATGCCTCATTATGTATGAAATAAAACACTGGTCCCTTGGCACAAATCACAGGACCCTTCAGGACATGTTTCTACATCTCCAGCTTCCCATGTCTCAATTTATTGTTTTTTATGATTGCTATACATCTTAATTTTATATGTTTTTTTTTCCTCAGATCAATATAAAGGTACATACAATTAGGTTACATTGTTTACATTTGTTAGGAGAAGTCTGAGTTATAATTGAGTCCTTCACCCAGGAGGTGTGTCATATACCCATACATTGTATCCATTAGCTGGGAGAATATTTACTCCTTCCATCCTTTCCCCTTCTTGAATTTAATTGTTTTTCCTCTTGTATGAGCCTGCTGTTGTTCATCTTCTACTTTAAAATTAGTATTTAGTACACGGAATGCCTGTTTTTTCTATTCTTGAAATATTTTGCTAAGGAGAATGTTCTTCACCTCCACCCAGCTAAATACAAAAGATGTGAAGTCTCCCTTTTTTATGGCTCAATAGTACTCCATGGTATACACATACCACAGTTTATTAATCCATCCATGAGTTGATGGGCACTTTTGGGTTATTTCCACATCTTTGTGATTATGAATTGAGCTCTTTGCTTATGGTATGATCCTATACTAAAAAAATCCAGGGACTCAAACACAAGACTCTTAGAAGTGATCAAGATATAAACAAATGCCTTGGGATATAAAATCAGGGTCCACAAATCAGTAGCCTTTATGTACACCAACAACAGCCAAGCTGAGAATCAAATCAATGACACAATTCCCTTTATAGTAGCTTCAAAGAAAATTAAATGCCTAGGAATATACCTAACAAAAGATGTGAAGGATCTCTACAGAGAGAACTATGAGACCCTGAGAAAATAAATAGCAGAAGACATTAGCAAGCGGAAGAACATACCATGTTCATGGCTGAGAAGAGTCAACAATGTTAAAATGTCTATACTACCCAAAGTAATCTACATATTTAGTGTAACCCACATTGAAACACTGACATCATACCTTGAAGAACTTGAAAAAATAATTCTTTGTTTCATATGGAACCAGAAAAAACCCTGATTAACCCATGCAATTCTAAGAAATAAAAACAAATCTGGAGGCGTCACATTATCAGACTCCAAGTTATACTGTAAGTTTGTAATGATCAAAACAGCATAATATTGGTGCAACAATGGAGACATAGATCTAGGGAACAAAATAAAAAACCTAGAGATGAAACATCATATCATATCATGTCACCATCTGATCTTTAATAAACCAAACCAATGCATACAATGAGGAAAAGAATATTTAATAAATGGTGCTGGGAGAACTGGTTAGCCACGTGTGAAAGACTGAAATGGGGCCCATACCTCTTGCTACTTATAAAAATTAACTTATGCTGGATAAAAGATTTAAATATAAGACATGAAATGATAAAAACTCTAGAAGAAACATTGGGAAAACTCTTAATGATATAGGCCCAGGGAAAGGTTTTATGAAGAAGACCCCAATGGCAATTGTAGCAACATCAAAAATACGTAACTAGGACCCAATCAAACTTAAAAGCTTTTGAACAGCTTAGGACACAATCAACAAAGCAAATAGACAACCTTCAGAATGGGAGGAGATAGTCTCGTGTTATGAATCTGACAAAGGGCTAATAATCAGAATCTACAGAGAACTCGAGTAAATCAACAAGAAAAGAGCAAACAACCCCATTAATCACTGGGCAAGACACATGACCAGAACATTCTCCCAAGAAGACAGAATAATGGCCAATAAAGGCTGATAGTCTCTAAGCATCAGAGAAATCCAAATGAAAACCACCTTGAGATATCACCTAACTCTGGTGAGAATAGCCCTCAAAAGTCCCACAAAGTCCCAAAGCTGCAGATGCTGGTGTGGGTGCAGAAGGAGATGAACACTTACACGCTGTTAGTGGGATTGAGTATAGAGAATCCTCAAAGAGCTAAAAGTAGACCTTCTATTTACTCCCACAATCTCATTACTAGGTATCTACCAAGTAGAGAAAAAAATCACTTTACCATAAGGACATTTGCACTCGACTGTTTATAGCAGCTCAGTTCACAGCCATGTCTTGATTTACCCTTCAGCAGCACTGAACTCCCCCTGGCTCTTAGGTATTTCAAACCTTTATTCCTGCTGAGATCTTTCCCTACAGTGCCCTTTGCTCTTTTTCTTCCTCCCCCTCTGAACACAACCCACACTCAACTGATGCTGTCCCAATGTTTCCTTCTCAGGGAAACCTTGCTGGACCCCTCTTCTCTGCATACCCAACCCCAGGCAGTTTCCATGCATAACCCCCACCGCAGTGGGTTTGAATCTGTTTACCCTGTCTCTTCCCCAAGTGAACCGTGTGTGTCATTTACCTTTTCTTCCCCTGGTGTGGGTAATGTTGAGTGTCACAGGGATGTTCCATGATCTTTCTCACACAGTAGATTAGAAGAGGATCAAAAGCATCATCCTCCCAAGTTCTTCCCGAGACACTCTTTTCTGTGGTTCTGTGAAAAGACAGACATACCTGATGATCAAAATCAAAGTCACATGTGGGGTCTCCCACTGGGCCTACCCCATGTTCTCAGATGCTATTTGTGAGCTCACAGACCCCAGACACTCCAAGTCCTTCATTGGACTAATAAGGCACTGGGCATCCAGAGAAAGTGACCTCCCTGGGTCCCAGAGCTAATGGGCATTTTTTTGTGCCTTTCAATCCCACTGAACTTTCCCACCACATGTGGGGCTAGGTAGGCTATCCTGTATGACACTATAAACAATCAAGTTTTTCTTGGTACATAATACGTGTATGTGTTTATGGGGTGCATGCACTATTTTGTTCCATGTATAGAACGTGTAATAATCAATTCAGGATATTCAGCGTATCTATCACCTTGAGCGTTTATCATTTTTGTATGTTAAAAACATTTTAAGCCCTCTTTTTCAGCTACTTTGAAATATACACATGTGCTTAGTTAAAATCACCTTACCCTGCTGTGGAACATTACAATTTATTCTTTTTATCTAAGTTTATGTGTATACCCATTACCCTACCTGTCCACACACCCTTCCCAGCCTTGCTGTCATTCACTCTCTTTCTCCGTGGGATCAAATCAACATTTTTAGCTCCCACATATGAGTTAGAACATATGATCTTTGTCTTTCTAGGCCTGTCTGATTTCACTTAACATAGGGAACTCCAGTTCTGTCCATTTTATTGTAAATGACATAATCTTACTCTTCTTATGGATGAAGAATGCTCATCCATAAGCATGTATAGTCCACATTTTCTTTATCCATTTGTCCATCGGTAGATACTTAGGTTGATTCCATATCTTTGCTATTGTGAATATGCTGCAATAAACATGGAGGTGCAGGTATCCTTGATTTTCTTTCCTTTGGATACTCAGTAGTGTGACTGATGGTTTATATGGGGAATCTGTTTTTAGTTTTTTGAGAAATCTTCATATTGTTTCCCATTTGATTTCCAATGTGGAGATTGGATTCCAACATGGAGATTCCAATTTACGTTTCCACTAACAGTGAATAAGAGTGCCCTTATCTCCATATCCTTGCCATTTAAATCTTTATTTGTCTTTTGAATAATAGTCATTCTATCCAGGGTAAGATGATATCTCATGTGATTTTGATGTGTACTTTCCGGATGACTAGTGATGTTGAGAAATTTTTCATATACCTGTTGACCTTTTTTTTTCATATACTTGTTGACCATATTTTAAAGAAATATTTATTTAGCTCCCCGCCTGTGGCCCAAGCGGCTAAGGTGCCAGCGACATACACCTGAGCTAGCGGGTTCTAATCCAGTTTGGGGCCTGCCAGAAAACAATGATGGCTGCAACCAAAAAATAGCCAGGTATTGTGGCAGGTGCCTATAGTCCCAGCTACTTGGGAGGCGGAGGCAAGAGAATCGTTTGAGCCCAGGAGTTGGAGGTTGCTGGGAGTTGTGATGGCATGGCACTCTACTCAGGGCGATAGCTTGAATCTCTGTCTCAAAAAAAAAAAAAGAAAGAAAGAAAGAAAGAAAGAAATATCTATTCATGTTCTTTGCCCACTTCTTAATGGGATTATTTGTTTGTTTACTGTTGAGTTTGAAGTTCCTTACATATTCTGGATGTAAGTTCTTTGTTGAATGAACAGTTTGCAAGTATTTTCTCCCATTCAACAGGTTGTCTCTGCACACTGCTGTTTCTTTCGCTGTGCTGAAGCTTTTAGTTTAATATAGTAACATTTGTCTATTTTTGTTTTTGTTGTCTGGGCTTTGGGGGTCTTGGCCAAAATCATTGCCGAAACCAATGTCCTGAAATGTTTCCCTCATGTTTTCTTCTAGTAATTTTTTAGTTTCAGGTATTACATTGAAGTATATCATCCACCATAAGTTGATTTTTTTATATGGAGAGTGAAGGGGGTCCAGTTTCACTCTTTTGCATATGAATACAGAATTTTCTTAGCACCATTTATTGAAAAGGCTATCATTTCTCCAATGTATATTCTTGGCATCTTTGTGAAAAATAAGTTGACGCTAAATGCATGTATTTGTTTCTGTACTCTCTATTCTGTCTCGTTGGTCTATGCGCCTGTTTTTATACCAATACTATGCTGTTTTGGTTACTATAGTCTTATAATGTTCATATATTTTGAAGTCAAGTAGCATGATGCCTGCAGCTTTCTTCTTTTTGCTCAAGATTGGTTTTACATACTTGAGCTCTTCTTTGGTTTGAAGTTTAGGATTGTTTTTTCTATTTCTGTGAAAAATGATGTTAGTATTTTGACAGGGTTCACATCAAATCTATAGAGTGCTTTGAGTCATATGGTCATCTTAATGATATTATTCTTATCCATGCATGAGGATTGTATCTTTCCATTGTTTTGACGTCTTTAGTTCCTTTGATCAGTATCTTATAGTTTTCCTTGTAGAAGTCTTTCACTTTCTTGGTTAAATTTATTCCTACGTGTTATATATACATATTTATACACACACACACACACACACACACACACACACACACACGTACACACATATATGTATATATATACAAAACGGTAGAACCTCTGTAAGTTGATCAACCTGGGGACTGTAACAAAGTGGTCAACATATGGAACTAGGCCTACTGTACTGATCTGTACATGTGGAGCATGCCCAGTCTATGAAAATTAGGTCAACTTAAAGAGGTGGTCAAAGTAGGGAGTTGCTCAACTATGGAGGTTCTACTGTACTTAGCTGTTGTAAATGAGATTGCCTTTCTTTTCTTTCTTTCTTTCTTTTTTTTTTGAGAGTCTTGCTTTGTTAGAGTCTGGTGGTGTCAAAACAGCTCACTGTAACCTCAACTCTTGTGCTCAAAGGATTCTCTGGCCTCAGTTTCCTGAAGAGCTAGAACTACAGGCACCCACCATGATGCCAGGATTATTTTTTTCCTTCTTTTTTTTATGTAGAGATGGGATCTCCCTCTTGCTTAGGTTGGCATGGGCAATAGCAATTGCAGGGGTGGGACAACTTTCTGGCTCCTAAGCAGTCCATGCTGGTGTTGGTGGTAGTTGCAACAGTCTAGGTGGGCCCACAGGTGGGGTGTGTGGTTGGTGCCACTGTGATGGTGGTGGCAGGTTGGTAGGCCTGTCCTTAGGCCCTTGGGAGGAGTGCTCAGGTATCAGTGATGGTGGGTGGGGGAGGCTGATTTCCAGGTCCTTGGATGTTATGCCCAGACCCTGAGAAGGAGGTAGACTTGGGCCAGGTAAGCCTGTCCTCAGCCCCCTAATGGTACACGTGGGTACTGGCTGTGGTATGCAGAGGCAGGGTGGTCCCCAAACCCCACTGGAATGCTTGGGTGCGGCAGCAGCAGGTACCATGTGGCCTGTTGATTGAGAGGGCAATATTTTTCTTGGTGGCAGCCACTGTAGGCTGACAGCTGGGGAGCATGTGTTTTCACCCCAGGTGGCAGCTGTAGGTAGAATAGACCTGTCCTTGGGGTACTTATAAATGCACAGCAGCCCTGTTGCTAGGGTGGCCAGTTTGCTGCCAGTGGCTGGTCTTGGCCCCAGTGGCGGCAGGCAATCGTGGGGGCAGCACTATGGCAGAGAATCCCGTCTTCAGGGCACTTATAAATGTGCAGAGACCTTACTGCTGGTGGTGGCAGAGTCGCTGCCAGAGTCTTACACTTCCACACTTGCAGTGGCAGCCAGCAGGGGTGACAGCTGTGGGTGGGAGGGTGTTATTAGGGATACAGCGATGTGGAGATGCAAGCCTGCTGGGCCCCAGGATGGAATACAGACTGGTGGGGACTGGGCTCTGAAATAATGCTGTGACACAGCTGCTTAGGACTTGGAGGGTGTGTGGGAGCCAGCGTTAGTTCCCTGTCTGGAGCAACGCCTTTATGTGGTCCTCAGAAAGTTGCCTATGCTGATCTCACAGCCCACATGGGCTGAGGGGCTCTCGCCCGACTAGGAGAGAGGGGTTTTGGATGGGAAATGTGGACGGATCTTAGTCTTACCCTCACCCTTTCTCCACACTGGAGGGCCTCTCTCAGCTCCCAGCTTGTCCAGCCCAGTGGGCAGCCTGGCTTCCCTCTCCTCCCTTGCCTTTTCTGCCCTGTCTTCCTTTCTTGTCACTTCCTTGTTGAATTCACCTTGTCCGTGCTCTGAGCAGCGATGGGCATGTGGTATGTAGTGATTCACCTGATCTCTTTGTGACTTGGTCTTCATGTGGTGTCACAGTTCCTCTGAGGAAGAAAGAATGGTAGGTCCCCCTCATTGGCACTTTCATTGTATGAACACAGGAGAAACATTCGTTATTATCATCTAAGTACGTGCCTACTCATGTCAGCAAAGATGCTGGTTTTCATTCTAAGCTTAGAGTTGGCAAAAGGCCAGATAGTGAGTATTTTAGGCTTTGTGAGCCACATACAATTTCTCTCACCCATTCTTATTTACTCAACTGTTGTCATTTTTAACAATACTTTACAAACATAAGAGCCATTAGCTCATAAGCCTTATAAAAATAAGCTGCAGGCTGCATTTGACCCACAGGTCATGGTTTGCACCTTACAAAATAGGCCGCAGGCCCGTGAGGACAAACAGCCTCGGCTCTGCTCTGCCCCTTCTGAATAGAGCCTGAGCATGTATTTCAATGAAGCTTCCTGGCCTACCTCTTCCATTAGCCCCTAGACTCTTCAAACACGACAATCTTTGCTCATCTTTCTTTCCCCGCAGCAGTATTACAAGTTTATGGAGAAAAAGCTGCCAAGAAAGGTTGGCATGTGCATTCTAGAAAGGACTGCTTTTAGTATGTCAGAACTTGGATGTCACAAAAGTGGCTAGGGAAACATGCAGCATCTACTGATTTTCTTCCTCCAGTCAGCTCGTCAGAGCAGGTGGACTGTGCGTATTGAGATTACGGAGAAAAGGATCTCAGTAGGTGAACAGGTTTTGGAGTTAAAAATCCCGAAATTTGAATCCTAGTCCTGCCATTTTCTGGGCATGGGTTGTTGCAATGCGTCAGCTCAATGTCTTTCTGGGCTTCTATTTCCTCATCTGAATAAAGGTGATAATTTACTCCCTGTAATGGCTCTATCTCAGGGGCTAAAACAATGTTTGCCACATAGTAGGTATTAAAAGATAGCAGTGAGGGTAAAGGTATAAGCCCTGGAGAATCCTGCCTCACAATCAAGGAGTTGCCAAGAGACCCCAGAAAATGCAGTCTTTGAGCCAAAAAATTACTAATCATGACCAGGCTTGGGCTAGTGCAATGGGTTTCAACCAGCTGTGACTTCACACCACACAGGACGTGTGGCGGTGCCTGGAGATCTTATTAATCATCACAACTGGACAGGATGGAACTGTCTTCCACCGGGTAGAGGCCAGGGATGCTGCTAAACATCCTGCAGTGCTGGGACAGCCCCCACCCGCTCAACAAAGAACATTTCTGTCCAAGATGACAATAGTACATAGGTGGAAAAACTCTGATGCCAAGGAATGAGTTCTCTCATTTGCCCGTGACAGGGAAGACCCTCAGAACCTCTCATGGGGGTCTGCAGAATTCCTGGACATGTCCCAGCCCAGGGAGGTCCTGTCGTGACAACTCTGATTTTTGGCCAGGCTGCAGGAAGCCCAGCTCGGGAACCCGGTGAGGAGGGCTATGGGTAGCAGAAACATGAAATGCATTTAAGGAAGGGTGGAGGTCACTACAGTGTCCTCAAATCGTCTGCAGCAGGGTATAGACCTTTTACTGCAGAAAACCTCTAGGCCTAAATCATGGAGACTGGAAAAGGAAAGTCTAGATCAAAAGTGCTGCCCAGGTTTGCCCTGTCGTGTATGGCTTCCTCCTCTTTGATATGATAAACTCTTTGATATGATAAAAGATAAGGTTACCCTCCACTTTTCTCTATGCAAGAATGGAAACAAATGTTTAATGAGCTACTACTTTATGCTGGGATGGTTTTTAGCTGAACATCTCAGCTTTCCACCTCACTGTGCCCCCATCCTCCTCTGGGGTGGGTCTTTGTGTCTTTTTTTCTCCATAGGAGGAATTGTCATGTTGGAAAATCACTGTAGGAAGCTAACACCTGATTTAGAACAGCCAATCCCAAATCCCTGAAATTCAAATCCTCAGAGGTCCTCAGGAATGTGATTGGAACTTCTCTTCTTGAGTGCTAAAACCTGCCAAGTTTGGTAGAGATAAGCAGGGAATAATAGAAAGTCATTTGTTTCCTAGAGGATTAGTTAAGTGCCTATCAGTGCCAAGCAAGTTAGTATGGGGAATGCAGAAATTGGAACTAATAAGTGAGTGAGTGCCTTAGATAGGTAATAGATAGGTAATCACAATTCAAGGAGATGCGTGAAAGGTAGGGGTGTACTGAGGTCACACTTGGAGGCAGGGAGTGGGAGGAGGGGCTTGGAGACTTCCCAGAAGAAATGTAGGCTCAGCTGAATGCTTTGCTTTTTGTTTCTTTTTTTGTGTTTTACACTTCTCAACATTGGCTCCATTCACTAGGAAAATTTTACACATCTCTAACTCTTCTCAAAGGAGTTCCTTATTAGAAGGAAGGAAGGAAAGGAGGGAGGGAGGGAAGAAAAGAGAGGAAGAAAGGAAGGAAAGAAAGCAGGGATGGAGGGAAGGAGGGAGGAAGGAAAGGAAGGAAGAAGAGAGGGAGGGGAAGGAAAGGAGGGAGGGATGGGAGGGAAGGAGGAAATGAAGGAAGGGATGGAGAAAGGAGGGAGGGAGGAAAGAAGGAAGGGAGGGAGGGAGGCTATGGCAGATCCTGTTAGGTCCCTGTCTCTATGTCCTCAGCCCCCACTGTTGGGACCCTTTGTGGTTAAGGCATCTGCTGGGCCTGAAAGCAGGGCTAGGCCAGCAGTGCCGGGGGGAGGGGGGGTTCTGTCTCTAAACTAGCTGCCCCAGTGGTGAAGAGGAGTTCATGGGTCAACATTCCTGCTTTCTTGCCCCGCCCTTCCCCCCCACCCAAAGCTCAGGATGTTCCTATACCATCTCCCAGACGTCGTCCCCAGTGGGATGGAGCCCCAGCCACCCACAGTGGTGACCTGCCCCTTAACATACCTCACACTGGCTTCTTTCCCCACTGCTGCCAGTGCTCCCTGGGATCACCTCCCAAGTCTACTGCTTCCAGGCAAAGCCCAGTCTCTGGGTGAGCTTTCAGAGAAGGCTGGCGAAGACAAAGCCAAGTACCAAGTAACACATACTTGCCTCATTCCTGGGGTTTGCCCAGTGTGTGCACATTCAGAAAGATTATTCTCATGTCATAAAATGTAGATTTTTGTTCTTCCAGGAAATCCATGCAGTTGCAAAGGGCTTGAAGATTGGGGGGCTGTCCCAAAACACAAAGTCACTGGCACACTCACGTGCAGGGAATTTTCTCTGGGAACAGTGGTGTGCAGGTTGAGGAGTCTGTCCCCTCTGCTCTGCCGGATGTTCCCAGGCAGGAGCTGTTCCAGACACTCAGTGGACTCCCTGGGAGGCGTCCTGATGGCACTTTCTCACCCAGCCGCACAAGATGTGATTCAAACGTGACCAAGCCCAGTAGGTACAATCTACACTCCTCAGGTCCCACCAGCAGTCCAAAATCATTTATGCTTCTTCCGAAATCTGTGATATATTCGTGAGTGTGTGTGTGCGTAACATGCCTGTCTGTGTATGGGGCTTTATGGTCTGTGCTGAAAGGTGTAAATGGTGGTGCCCAGAGACAAGGCTGCAGAGATGTTCAGGCCAGGCTTACTGAAAGGAGAGGGTGACACACCTGGGCAGTGCAAAGGTGGCGTCTTCACCCAGGGGCAGTTAGAGAGAACTTGTATATGGGGCCCTGAGGGGCGGGCACATTGCACAGGTGGCCAGTCAGGTTAGGGTCCTTTGGTGTGAACTTCCGGGGGGTGGAGCTAGCCGGGTCCTTGGTGTCTTTGTTTTAGGAAGGGTGGAGGAGGGGACAAGGATTTGTGTGTGGCTATGTTAGGCCCTCCAACATATATCTTGATGACCAACCATGCCTTAATTAAGCTGATACTGAAATTAGCTTGCATTCCCAGAACCCCCAGGAGATGCAGCTTATGGAGCAGCAGATGATGGAGAAAGACAGTCCACGATTAAAACATCACGTGGGACAAATGCCAAGCCAGAGGTCCCATACTGGGGGAGCGCCCCTTCTCCACCCCACCCTGGGGAAGCTATGAACCCCCTGCACCCCTTCTCCACCCCACCCTGGGGGAGCTCTGAACACCCCGCACCCCTTCTCCAACCCACCCTGGGGGAGCTCTGAACCCCCTGCACCCCGTCTCCACCCCACCCGGGGGGAGCTCTGCACACCCCGCCCCCCTTCACCACCCCACCCCGGGGGGGCTCGGACCACCCCG
>CAUYPK010136565.1:0-11194 GCA_963574355.1 Loris lydekkerianus | reverse complement strand
TTCCTGGCATTTTCTTAGTTATTGTGTTAAGACATTTATATTCTACATTTGGTAAGTTTCACAAAACAACTCATTCTTAAAAATACACTGCTGACAATACTGTAGGTAACATAAATCCACCTAGAAGAGCAAGAGATTGAGCAGGGCCCTTAGACAAAAAGCACCAATCCCTTTTGCTCCAGAGTAAATGCAGGTGAACCTACAGAAAGGAGTCTGGGAAAGTTAGTGTAATGTTTCAACTTATTAAAGTGTTTGAAATCCTTCTCCCTCTACATTTATTTCAGATGGGCCATTGCTGGGTACCATGTGGCAAATAAATATTTTCTAATATTCTTTCAGGTAAAAGGAACTCTGTATTCTCTTTGGTCACCCAGCACCCTTACAGCCACTGACAACCTAGTGCACTGTACACATTTTAGTAGCTATTACTGACTTAAGGTTTATTAAGACATACTTAATAAGGTCAGGAATGCTGTATGACAGAAGCTGGTAACTGCCTACTTCTTACCACTGTCCCTTCTTCCTTAATGATAGAGACCTTATTTTGTCATGGGCATCAATGTGAATTAACACAAAACTTTTTCCAGCCTACCCTTAGGACAGAGCAAACAGGTAACTACAGGTTGGATAAGGCTTTTAGGAAGGATGCTGATTTAGTTAGGAGATGCTTTTGCCTTCTTCCCTTTACTTCTTCTTCCTGCCTGGAATAAAGACTTTGATGTCTGGAGCTACACTGGCCATCTTGCTCCTTGAAGATGGAAGCTACATGTTAATGATAACCAAACAAAAACATATGAGTCTGGGCATAGACGGTTTCATAGAACCACTGTAAGAACTAGAGAAAGTCAACCACTAGACTGCTTATATGTAAGAGAAAATAAACCCTCATCTTGTTGAATCATGATATTTCAGGTTTATGTTATTAGCCCATGAATTAAATTCCTACTTGTTTCATTCTCTGTCTCACAAAATAAGAAAGGCAGGGAAAAAAATATTCAATCAAAGTTTGAAAAACAGAACACAACATTTAAATTACATGATTATCAAGGAAGAGGGCATTATCTGTGGGGAGACGATTAGTAGGTAGGGACCATGGAAAAACTGATGTCCAAGTTGACTAGGGGAAGGAGATTTCTTGTAAGAGAAAGCTGTAAGAATCAAGGAATGTTCATCTGTACTTGCAAACACTTTGCCCTTGTGGCAATTATAAAACTGCATTATTTATCAGCACTGAATTTGCTTAGACTATAGAAGCAATAACTGATCCTTGTAAAGTATTTCTGGGAGATTTTTGAATCTATTTAATGAAAAATGAAATAAGGCAGGATAAAAAGTTTGCATTCATTCAAGTTAACATCACTGCTAGCTTCTCCAGAGGCAGGAAAAGAAACCAGCAGAGAGGAAAGTAATAAAAAGCTTTTGTCTCTGCTTTTCTAATTACCTCTAATCCACTAAAGAGCTGGAAACATCTTACAAATGCTAGTTAATTAAGCCCCCTACCAGTTGAGTGATGACTTTGGGAAGAGACCTCTCTGTGAGAGGTGGACCAACCAAGAGAGAACACAGTGGGCTGGGAATGGACAGCTAGTTAAGCAGGCAGCAGTGAAGTCCAGGAGGGCAGAAAAGACAGTGAGAAGCACTAAGCAGAGCTATAAGAGCAAGAAGAGGACAGAGTGGAGAACTTGGACAAAGAGCATGCGTGAAACCAGTGATGACAGCTTCACTCTATCCCCCTCTTCACTGTTTCCAACTTCCAGCCCCCAGGGGAATAAACACATTGCACCCTAATCTCAGAATTCGTCCTCTTCAGTCCTCTTCAGGAACTCTTCCAAATTTCACCTCTCTGCTCTTGCAATTACCCATTAGCATATACACTCACCAGACATTATTATTTTATGGTGTTGTCCTGTTTTTATGCTTCCTAAATTGTGTTCTGCTGAATCACCTTGTGGAAGACATTTGAATCAGCCCTGATGCTTTTAGCTGCAATTAGAAGAAAATTCAATTCAAAATGGCTTTAAACTAGAAAAGGAATTCATTGTTTCGGATCCACTTAACTAAAGAGTTTAAAGGTAGGTCAGCTTCAGGTGATGATTCAAGATCAGGCTATTGGCTGATTTCTCTGAAGTTATTATATTTTGGTGTTATTCTTTTTTGTTTCTCCTTCCTCTATAGGATTTCTCTCACAGTAACAAAATGCTATTGCATTTGCTTAAGTGTCTGGTGACACTAGTCTATATCACAGCATCCAAAGAAAGAAAGTGTCTCTTTGCTCAGATGTTAAACATATACAGTAGTACATCTGTAAGTTGATCACCCAAGAAACTGTAACAAACTGGTCAATGTATGGAAGTGGTCAACATAAGGAACTAAGCCTGCTGTACTGATAGGAACATGTGGTACATGTCTGGTCTATGAAATGTAGCTTTCAGTAGGCACTTTAAAATTAGGCTAGCTTAAGGAGGTGGTCAATATAGGGAGATGGAAACTATGGAGGTTTTACTGAACTTTGAGCTTCATCACTAAGAGACAAAAATTAGCTACTCTGAAAAATGTTTACTGTGAAAATGTTTACTCTGAACCAAGGAATGCTGTATGAGTCAGGTTAGGCTAAGCTGCACTGTGGTAACAAATATCCCAAATTGTCAGTGGCTTACAAAGCAACAAAGGTTTTTATTTCTCATTCAACATGCATGATGGCAGTTGTAGATCAACTGAGACTTTGATCCATTTCCTTTTCATCTTGGGACTAAGATTGAAGAAGAAGCTACTTTCTAGAACATATGAATTTTATAGCAGATGTAACAGAATGATGGCAGAATCACATAATGGTCTTTAAAACTTCCACTTGAAAATGACATATGTATGTAACTTCCACTAACATTTTACAGGACAAAGAAAGTCATGGTCTAAGTTGGTTGCCAATAGGGTGAAAATTAAAATAATACTTCTGTAAAAACTCCAGATGGTATGAATTTGAAATATTTTGAACATAATACAATCTACTATAAATGCTCCATGGTGGTTGGCTTAAATGAAGTTGTTCATCCCTTAACCAGGTTAGAGAGATGGGATTAGATGGGATTATACTTTTGGATTTATATTAATTAATTGGGATTATACTTTTGGATTATCCCTCTAAGTAGAAATGGGATCAATAAAACCTGAACCACATGGTCTAATTTACCTACCAATAGATAGGGAAGATTAGGTCCTCATTTTACAGATCGGAAATTGGAAACTTAAAAGATATACCTAAAAGACTTTAGAGCCAGAATTCAAGCCAGATCACTTAAAATAATATTTAATTATTTCCATTATTCTAAAGACTTTGAAGTTTACACTGCTATATCTGAAAAAAATCACTGTATCTAACTCATTTGACGAATAGCATGGCTAGAAATTATATGGGTATTTCACTGTTCTTCTTCTTTATAGTTGCAATCTATAAAATAATTCACAGGCTCCACATTTAAAAAGCCACATAATTTAGAGAACAAGTAAGTAAAGAACATATTTCCTTTAGAAAAACAGGTATTTTCATACTCTCAGAATACAAAGTTTGTATACAAACTTCCTAAAGATCAATCTGAGTCTTGTATCATTTAAAGCAAAAGTCTTTAAATGTGCTCGCAGATTGACCCAGATATCCTACATGATTAGGAATTTATCTTATGAAAATAACCATAGATGAGTGGAACAAAATAATAAAAATAATAAACTACAAGAGTATTAAATAAAGCAAAATGTTTAAACAATATAAATATCTAAAAACATGAGACTTGTTGAGTAAACAAAGGAATGTGCATTCAACAAAGTACTATATAGCTATTTAAAAAAATTCATAGGGCCAGGCATGGTAGCTCATACCTGTAATTCTAGCATTCTGACAGGCTAACGCAGGTGGATTGCCTGCACTCATGAGTTCACGCCTGAACCAAAGCAAGACACCATCTCTAAAAATAGCCAGGCATTGTCACAGGCACCTGTAGTCCCAGCTACTCTGAGGCTGAGGCAAGAGAATCACTTGAGCCCAATAGTTTGAGGTTGTTGTGAGCTCTGATGCCACAGCACTCTACCAAGGGTGACAAAGATTCTGCCTTAAATCAATTAATCAATTAATCAAACAAGGTAAACATTTCATGCCTGGATACTGAAATACATAGTGTTAACTTAAAAGTCACAAAACATACAAATTTAGAAGGAAGATCTTTATTTCTTGAGAAGAGTTGTAGCCTGCAGGATGGTCATCCTGCTAGGCTGGGAAGTGTAGCTTTCAGTGGGCACTTTAAGAAAAGGAGGAGTAAGACAAGAATTTATATGAAAGAGGTTGGCTAAGAATACATATTCAACAAGTTATAAGAGGATCTATGAATATTCATGAAGATAGTCCTAATGTATGCATATTGAATAAACATGAACAGTACATTCAACCCCTGTTCACCTTGGGGTGGACACTTAACATTTAAACGTATTACATTAGGCCCTACATGTCAGAGAATGAAGCTGGGACACAAAACACTCAACTGCACAGCCTTGTAAAACTAGCCAGCACCAGGTGGTGTGTGGTGGTTCCTTATCAGGAGAAAGTTACTAAAATCAGTCTCTGTCTAATCAAAGTTGTAGTTATGGCTTGTGGAACAGTGGATGGGTGTCAGGGTCTGAGGGTGAATGAGCTGCAATTGTTTTAGTATGGCTCATCTTGAGACTACTGCTTGTTTAGCTGCTAGAGAAAAAGAAAAACCTTATGGAAGTTAGAATATAGTTTATTCTTTAAGTGCAGGAGTGCATGACTTAAGTCTTGCTTGGAATGGCCTTAGGTCCTGTTTATAATTTGGTATCTTATTGCCATAAACAGTCTGTTCTGTTTTATGATCTCTATTTTAACATGAATGCTAATCAGTTGTGTCTAAACCACAAAAGAGAGGGGGTATAATGAGGTGCATCTGCCTTCCTATCCCATCATGGCTGGTAACTCAATTTTTAAATTTTCTCTGGGGTTCCCTTGGCCAAGAGGGGGTCCATTTAATCAGTTGAGGGAACTTAGTATTTTATTTTTAATTTACAATAGAGAGTTTTTTAATCGTTCTGAGAAAAGTGAGTTATTAAATGGTATGCAAATATTTCCTTTTATTTTCATGGAATAATAAAAGATTTGGAATTTTTTTCTTTTGTTTATGTTTCTATTCAAATTTTCTACATCAAATGTGTATGACTTTTATACTAAGAAAATAAACAATGAAATTTTCTTTTTTAATGAGTCACTCTCCTAAGTTAAAGCCAAGAGAAGCCATGTGAAGCAGATGAGATTACCATCTGCAGAAGGAATAAGTGCTAAGAATATATTGCTGATTAAACTAAGGTGTCTTTCATAGATTAAAATACAACCCAAGCAATATATGTTATATAGTATTCTGGAAGACCAATGAAAATAGGTCCCCCCAAAAGGGAAATTCTGCTTAAAAATGGTCAAACATGACTCTGTGATTCCCACTTGGAAGAGTTATGATTTTAATTGCCTTTGTCAGAAACTAAGGTAGAGCTTTACCCAGACAGAAGATGGTCATTTATCTAAATGTTCCAGCTTGATAATTAAAAATATCAAGTTTCTTTTATTTTAATCCTGCTCTGACTCAGCTACCTTCTGTCTGGATATTCCCTCTCATCAACAAGCAAAGTCCCAAGTCAGTGACACATGTTACTTGTCCCGACTGGTAGAATTCCCATTGAACATGACTAGGTAAGAATTGTGGTCCATAGGCTGGTTTGTGGGAGGGGAGAATTTAATCAGTGTCATCGTGTTTGCCAAACTCATTTTCAATTAAAGATGAGTTTATCCTACCAAACAGAGGGAAGCCTGGTAACTGGCTTCTCTTTCTTTATTAACACTTATATTTTCTTCTCTACCTGTAAAATTCTAAGCACAGCCAGATAGTTGGCCTGTTTCCAAAATTTTATTCTGAGTTTCTTAAAACACATGTGTAGATGTTGCCTATGCTTATGCAAGTTTGTAACCTAGTGTTACATTTCTCACTCCAACACTCCAGTTTTTAAGTCCAGGTTCTAATTTAAAGGATCAATTCAATTAAACTTCTCAAAATGTCACTTGGAAAATGGAATTAACAAATAACATTTCTTGCAGAAGCATGATACATCAGAATCAGAAATATAACTTATACTAGTTTCAAACATTTGTTTCATAAATGCCACATCTATTTCATGATAGCTGAGCTTGCTGCATTTGTTTTCTCCAAGGAAAGTAAAAAATGTGATAGAAAGAAGGACCAAGACTTTGCCAGGACATACTTATTTAAGAACATCATTTTAAAGAAAAACGGAGTGGGAAAAAAAAAAAGTAAGCCTGTGCCTCCACATACCTCTACATCTTTGAGCCACAAAGGAATTCAGGCTTAAGAAGATTCCTGAAGTATCTTTGACATTTGCTCTTTCTCTACAATATAGAAACTTCTTTTTGTAATTATAACACACACTGGAGTTCAACAAGGGATAATAGAATCTCATAGTTGAAAATAATATAAACAAATTGAGCTAGTACTAGGAAAACAGGAAATAGAAGACAAGAACTGTCAATAAGGAAAAGTTTCTTAGGCCAGATGAGGAATCAGTTCCCCAGAAGTGGTCAGACGACTTGTAGCTGATTCAAACCAGCCTCAACAAGCTTAGATATCCAAAGTGACTAAGGTGGCTGATGCAGTGAGTTTGTGCATAGACACTATTCTGTGTCATGAGAATAGTAGCATCATAGTCCCAAATTTGTCTATTAAATTGCAAGCAGGTTTCTAGGAGAATAAAATGAGCCAAATTTAGGAGGAGTCAGCATCACAAACAGATCAGAACTGACTTCCAGGCTCCAGTTACGAAAGGGATACAATAATGAGCTCAGCTCAAAAAATTAAGGCACAGATACAGTCCTAAGGACTTGAAAATCAGGAGAAGTACAAATAATAAATGCCCACACAGCTGCTGAGGATAGCATACCTGCTACAATGAGAGGCTGGACTTGTGGTAGGCATTAGGAGTGGACAGGGAAAGCCAGAGTGATAAACGCTACGATCTGCTGAGGGCCTACTATGTGCCAGACTTTGTACTGGGCCTGTGTATACATTACCTTTACTCCTAACATTACCAACACTACTCCACGAAATAGTTACTGAATACCCAAGACATGCCAAGTACTGTTCTATATGGATTTTACATGGATTATCGAATTTAGTCCTTACAAGGACTGTATGTGCTAAATACTTTGTCTCTCTATTTTCATGCACAGAAATTAGAATAAAGAACCTTCCCCTGATTCAGTAACTTCCTTGCAGGTCACACAGATGAGCAAGTGGCAGGGATCTTAGTTCTGGCATCCTGAGTTAGAGTCCCAATCACTGCCTCATGTTCTTATTTAACTCCCAAGAGTAGCTCTTACTATGTGCAATTTACAGTTGATGAAATAGACTCACTGAGTCTACAATTTTCAAAGGATGTACAGGACCTTTAGTTATCCTCATTTTATAGGCCCAGAAAGGTTTTGCCTTGGGTCATTCATTAAGCAAGTGGCAAGGCCCAGTGAGGATGTGTGCCCTCTTCTCAAATGCTGAATTTGAGATGTTCACATCAAACAGTTTCCTTGTCTACTGCCTGAGTCCCTTAGTCTTTTTCTCTGATTATGTCTTTCCTTTCCTGCCATCTTAAAAATCTGGAACTCAACTTCTGTCATTCCTTTATTGCCTCTCTTTCATTACTGACAGGTGAATCTCATCACTAATAACTCCCAATGTAGGGAGATAGTCCCAGAAACTCAATGATGTCAGCTGGGAGGTTTCTGGGAGCCAGTAATGGCACATGAATCTCTAAATTACCGGTATTAATCAAATGCCTCCTAAATTTCCTCACTTCATGGCTTTCTCACACACATGACCACATCTGCTCAAAGCCAACTTCTTTCCTTGGCACAATTCTTGACACATGCTGTTCTTAGAATTGCATGATCTAAGATGTAATAAGTGACTGGTCTGTTATAGAAAAAGTGGTGGCATTTAACCAGTGGAAGGAAAAAGGGACAGGCAGTAGTGACCTGGTACTAAGTCATGAGGCCCCAAATTGGACTTGATGTGGCTGGAAAAAAGCAGGAAGGAAACAGTGCAGAAAGCATAGGAAACAAGTGTCACCAGGGGCTTCAGGGTGGATAAATTTAAACCAGCTTCCTGATGATACAGTTGATAACTTTTGCCATCAGTACAATTTCTCAGTGTGTGGACCATGAAGTATCAGACAAGGAACAAGTCCGCTGTAGGAAGGTCAAAGTACTGCAGTGGAAATCCTTGCTTCATTTCACAAGTAGTGTGCTGGGCGCTCTATACACATGATCTGATTTCATCCTCACAAGACCACTTCCGTGTGGTTCCTAATACAAATGAAACAAAAAGCTACACACAGAGATGTACCACCCCATCTCTGTCTTACCCCATTGCCACTCTTTTCTTTCTTTCTTTTTAGGTTAGTCTCACTCTGTTGCCAAGGCGAGAGTGCCGTGTCACAGTAACCTTAAACTCCTGAGTTTAAGTGATCCTTCAGCCTCTGAAGTAGGTGGGACTACAAGTATTCATCACAATGACCAGCTAATTTTTCTGCTTTTAGTAGACCAGGCTTCACTGTCACTCAGTCTGGGCTCAAACTCCTGAGCTCAAGTGATTCTCTCACCTTGGCTCCCAGAGTGCTACAGGCATGAGCCACTGTGCCAGGCCTCTTGTTCTTACTCATAACCCTTATCTTTCTTTTATTCTTCTGGTCTTCTGGTTTTTAGGTTTGGGTAGGGAATTTTGTTTAGTTTGATTAGTTTTGAAATTTGTAGCCACAAATAAATATAGTCTTAGTTCCACCTAAGGTAGTATTACCCACACTCCTTATACACAAAGAAAGCAAAGTTCAAGGAAATTGACTGATTCTTCCTCTGAGCTGGTCTTTGGCTGGTGAAAAACCTACCTATTCTTTAGTCATTGTTGGCTCCAGGATCCAGCCTGAAGATCAGGGGTCGAAGGACACAGCAGAAAGAAAACGTAAATCCTAAATTCGTGGTCCCCAGTGAAATCAGCAAATAGGAATGCTTGAAAATGCTACGCTTTTGTACTATGGTCCTAAGAAGGCAAGGATCTAAGCCTAGGCATCCCTGATGCCTGGAGCTGGAGATTTTTATGAATCGTTCAATGGGTGTCTTTATGTAAGCTTCCTGGGAAAGAAAGGCTAAGATACATGTGCTTAGAATAACAAAACTATCAGATAAAATGCAGACTTCATGGGTGAATCTGAATTTCAGATGAACAACAAATAATTTTTAAGTAAGTGTTTCTTTTACTGTAAGAATGCTGTGCATAATATTTAAAGGTTTTTGTGATTATTATTGTATTTAGTTAAATCTGGCCATCATGGCATAAAGAGACATTGACTTGGTCCCTTAGTCCTATAAAGGACAGCTGGCCTTAGTCTGCAAGGCTGAAGTTTGGGATGAGTTTTGACTTCCTTTTATATTTATAAATCAAAAACTATTAATAGAAGTTGTGAGTTCTAGCTTACATAGACCTTAACAATGGAAGATAGAGAAAACCACCTTGGTTGTTTGGGAAGTATAGCTTCTCTCAGTACCAGTTAAACTGCTACCAGAAAGGCCTGGGAAGAATAGTGGCAGCCTAACCTAGCCAGGGCAATGTCAGCATTTCTTTGAATCTTCTGCTACCATTAATTTATCAGGTACAATATGATCAAGCAACATTAAGGTTGCTCTGCTTTTCATTTTGTTGATTATTTTGTAAGTTAAAATTCTCTTATATATTTTTTCTTTAATATTTGTCTCCCTTTATATAAAAGAAAAATTTTTATCTATTTATGTTAAAAATCTAACTGAAATCATCACAGATTATTATTGATATTAAACTGTCATGTTTGATAAAAACATTTTCTGTTTTGATGCTTATCCTTTAATTTTAATTTTTAATATACAAATATTTTAATGTTTATTCACATGAGTCTATCAATGGTGTTTACTTCAAAGCAGTAGAAAGTTGCCATCTCCCTATTCATGTCATAAATATTTTATTTCCTGCCTGTCTTTCTATATTTAAAAATATCAATTAACTCTTTTTAATATAGTGGTTCTCAAAGACTGGTTTAAGAGTCACCTGCACCAGATTACCTGTTCCATTAGTTTGCTTTAATATCCATTCCCAATATCCTTGCCAGATCTCATTAATCAATACTGTTCCCAAAGGGCCATGGAAATATGCATTCTTAATCAGCCCCTTGATGATTCTTTTGCACCTGAAGCTTGAAAATAATTTTTCAAGCCATATGAAATTTATTATACTTTTTTGTTTTCAGGACATACATTGACTTGGGATAATTTGAATAAAAAGAACATTTGTCAGAAAGAGTGGGGAGATTTCAGAGAAGTGAAGTAAAACCCAATGAGCTTGACTTTGAGAGGAAAAGACCATGCAGCTCTGGGACTCTGGAAAGGAGAAAACACTCAACAGACCTGAAAGGCAGACAGCAGAGGAATAAAGAAAACTCATTGTCCTCCATTTCCACGCCCTTCCCAGAATGTGAGCCCCATGTGGGAAGGGACCTCTGCCAGCACATGATAGGTACTCAACAAGAGTTTTCCATTTTCTCCATTCACAGCCCTTCCACACGGACTCCAAGGGTCCTGACTTGGTGACGGCCATCTTTGACAAGAAAAGGGCAGGGAACCTAGATTTATAGTTCCATCCACACAGCACACACAGGAGGAAAGATTATGCCCTCCCAAAAAGCAAAAATATATTACCACAAGAAGGAGAAATAGATTCTGAGTGCGTTAAAAACAATTATGCAGCATATAATGGTATACTATAGGAACATATTTTCCTCAAATGGTTTGCCAGGTAGTCACACATCATGTATTTATTTCCCTTTCCAATCTTCCTTACATTGAGTACGTCATTCAAATATAGTTTATCGATTGGATTAAAGATGGCGGCTGAGTAACAGCTTCCCTGCAACTGGGTACGGTGAGTCTGGGGAGACAAGACTCCAGACATCTCTGGCCGGTGGGATCTGCCTATGATCATCCCTTTGAGGATACAGGGAGCCAGCAAGGGACTTCTGGACCCCAGAAGGAGGACAAAAACAGTGGAAAACTGGCAAGTGG
>CAUYPK010136562.1:0-10311 GCA_963574355.1 Loris lydekkerianus | reverse complement strand
GGTGTAATTTTTGTAGTATTTTGTCATTACCCATTGCCCCAATTTTGTTTTAAAAATATCCCAAATGTTTTCCAAACAAACACATTAAAATGTGGTTTTTTTTTTTTTTTTTTTTTTTTTTTTTTTTCTCTCTTATCTTTAAGGGCTAAATAGTAATGCCTACAACTGTAGTGCTGCACCTGTCATTAACCTTCATAAAAAATTCCATTAAAGCGCTCGCTTCGGCAACACATACACTAAAATTGGAACAATACAGAGAAGATTAGCATGGCCACTGCACAAGGATGACATGCAAATTCATGAAGCATTCCATATTTTTCAATAACCTGAAAAGAGCAAAAAAAAAAAAAACCCATTAAATTATGGGTAATATTCTATGTTTTTCCAATGCTGATCTTCCTTTTTCAAATGACTCTAACAAATTCAGATATTTAATTATAAAAATTCCCTTTCCTTATACTGTATTTTCACTTGAAAATGTCTTTAAATGCCTCTCTTCAGAAACAAATAAATCGATAAGTAGTCTACCCTGGTATATTTAATTGCTTACCCACAATGAATTCTTCATTTGCAGTGCCATTTGGCTTCAGCCCTCAAAACATTGTAATCATAGACATAAAATTATTAACAGACTCTGGTTAAAAATAATTAACATGTTCAGTGGTTACATTAATTATATTCTCTGCAACATTTCTAATTAGTGACTATAGTTTTCTTCAAAACTTTTTAGCTCCCATGATTATTTTTCCCCTACTTTTTGATCTATCTTCCTTTATTTTTCCTGAACATTATTTCTTACTTTTTCTTTACTTATGGCTTAAATATTGGTGTTCTTTGTAATTTATTTTCCTTCCCATTTTATGATTTTAAATATATATACATATATATTCACTTCTGTTAGTTCAAATGCTAATTTACAATTATGATGTCTAAGTCTTACTTCTTCCCTAAATTTAACATCTATAATCAAAGTGTTTTTACTATCTGAGGATATCTCACATGTATCCAAATTAATTACCTTTCATTGCATCCCTAAATTCATTCTCTTACTGAATATCAGCATCAGCCTGGGTATTGCAGACAAAAACAAAAACAAAACCAAAAAACAAACACAAATTGCCTTCACCACTGTGTCCTGGAGTCTAGCAGTGATGTAAGGTATTAACTGTTACACCTATTTTTATTGGAGAAATTTAAACAACATTATTTATCTTTTATACTCCCATTAGATACAATTTTTTAAAAGTTACAAGTTGACTATGATAGTATCTACTTAAATTGTGTCAATGGTTCACTTGATTGTAGGCAACACTTTAAACTCCATAGCATCGTTCCCCATAATCCAAACCTTGCAATTCAGGTTCATCTCCAGGCCAAGTCTACCAAGAATGATTTTTATTTTCCCTTATAAACAACTATTTACTATGAAAACAAATTTCACTATCCATCAAGATACAAGTAAAAGATTAACTCCTGGTGAGGTCTTACAGGCTCTACTTCATCCTCAACCATTGTGCATTCATGTTTATATGGTAAGAGTAGAAACATGCTCCTCCACACCTGCTTCTCCATCTACCTCTACTAAATAGATTCCTGGAAGACGGAGAGCAGACTGTGTTTGCCTTTCATTATTAGTAACTGCTGACATGATTATTCAAAAAAACATAACTAGCTTTTTTTTACTAATTAAATTTTATTTATTTATTTTTTTATTAAATCATAGCTGTGTACATTGATATGATCATGGGGCATCACACACTAACTTCATAGACCGTTTGACACATCTTACAAGGGTATATGTGAAACTTGGTAGATGTGGAATGTAGAATCATTAGCTTTTTGTGCAGAGGAGACTTTTGGAACATGAAATGATAGAAATCATAATTAAAGATGGAGACTTACTTTATTTTTTGCTTTTCATAGCTGAATCTAGAATCTCTCCTCTACTTGTACGTCCTAGCTGGACAAACACAGCATAGACTCTCCCCTTTGATACTTAGCCATATAACTAAATAGTAGCTACCATCACTTTTAAAACTATGTATGTAGGATAACATGTTTGTTAGTTAAGAAATACTCTTTTAAAATACTTACAAACTGATTAATAGAGAGGAAGTTCTATCGAATTAGTAGAAAGAATATGAACTTCTAGTCCCTATGACACGAATCTATTAATGATGCAATCGATAACAATACTCAATAAATTTCTAACCATAAAAATTTTAAATAGAATAATTAGAATAAAACCTAATCAGTGTAAATAACTGAATACATAAAGAACCATATTCTGGTTTTGATCTTTAAGAGGTAACAAATAATTTGGAAAGTGGTTTTATTTGATTAATTTTTTTTGTGTCACTACAATGATAATAACACTGTCTCATCTCATACCTACTTAATTTATCTGAAATTATTATGTTAGAAATATTATGATATTTAATTTTCCATATTTAGCAAATTGACATAATTGAATTGTTTACCAGTGGGAGTTGAATTTTACATGAATCAAAAAATTAATAAAAATGGCCAGTTATGAACACTAAATTATCTCAGTTCTTCTACAATATATTATATGGACATGTTTTATTCTTGATGATTATTCATAGCTATACGACTTATCGATTTTTTTGAGTCACATTAAAAAAATTTTTTGGAAGTGTAACTTGTAAATTTCAGTTCTATTTTTACTTGAATTCTCCATCCTTCTATACCAAATCAAAAGATGACAGGTTCTGTAATTTATAAATGTTTTCAGTATTTCTTTCAATGCCTACATAAAAAACTACATGGTGATAAATCAATGTTGTCAATAACAATGGAGTTACATGTGAGTTCTTAAATACTGACATCAGAGCATTTGGCCTCAGATTTCCTAAGAAATCTTTTCATGTTTAACTAAAATCAACAAGTCAGATAAGGGAAAAAAAATTCAAGCTCCCTGAAATAAATTCTCAACAGTGTAACCCAGCTGTCAATAGCAGACAGGGTCACAAGTTGGTTAGCTGAACTGGATGTAGAAATTGAAAAATGAGCAGCTGAGTTGAAAATGAAAATACTGTGTTTTCTGAGAAGCAGGGAGGGAAATATAACATGGTGAAAGGCTCAAGAAGTGGGATCTGCGGAAGTACGGGTTTTTACAATGTGTTACTGTGTTTCCCTCCATTCTCGACATGAAGATATTATTGAAACTGAGGGTCTCCTGTGGTAAAATCAATCACAGCTCTCAAGGCTCCTTGTAAAACATCTCTAGATGAGAATAGTGACCAAGGAACAAAATGAAATATAGCTGTAATGTAAAGGTAAAAGTTCCTGTGGCTTGAATATGTCCAAAATTATTATTTTATATTTATATTAATTATTCAGGCTATAAGAGGAAAAAGAGAAATAAGATATGTACCAATACCGATCTATTACTACATTTCATATTTATATATCATTGCATAAATTACATTTAATACTTGTTTAGCTGGATCCTGTTATTGTCTTTGAGGTTTAATTTCTAATGTATCTGTCAAATTTAGCTAAAATGATGTTTTATATCATGCATCAGAGAAATTAGTTACTTAACTAAAACCAGGTTTTAAAAATATCCAAAACCTGTTTTGAATATGCGTAGTCCTAGAGTACCTAATTTATTGTTAATTATATTGGTAGATAACTGTGTCCTAGAAGTTTAACAGTAGCTTATTTCAATATTAGTTAAAAGGCCATCATTTTATTTAACTGAATTAAATTAGTTCAAATTAAAAAATCATTTTAATTATTATTATTATTATAAGATTAATATTGAAAGTATTTGAACTATTGTATGCCAAAATAGTTTCAGGGCACTAACTAAGGAATATTTCATTAATTTTTACCTTCTGATATTTAGTAAGGGAATATGATACTGCAGTTATTAAAATAATGAATACATCAATGCTAACCAATGTAATGAGAAATTAACATATAAATGATGTCTAAAGGGTGCTATTCTGGTTAGATAGTAGTTTTTGAAATCCTACTTTATACTTGCATTCATCTTTTCATTAAAATTATGAAAAATTATACTCATATAAGCAAATGAATACTGGGCTATTAAATTATATTTATGCATCACAAAAGTTAGACATCGTCACTAATAAAAGGGGAGGAAATTATTTTATGATGGTTTAAAAATCAGATCTTACAAGAAAGCAAATGGTGGCTCCCTTGTCTGGCCTCAATTGGAACCAACGAGCTAGGAGACACTATTTTTGCTTATCATTATCAGTCATTAGGAAACGTCAGTTTAAAACCACTGTTCTGGAAAAAAAAATCCGTCTTATTTCTCCCAATAAATGCCACTAAAATTCCTAGATAGAATATATGGAGTAGATGTATAGGGCATGTGAAAAGTAAATAGTAATAGGGAATTTGTGACCAGAAGAACAGAGTTCACAAGGACCAGGTGACCTTGTGGTAGATTTTAAGTTTTTCTCCTTACAGTATATTTTGGATTGTATTCAAAGATAACTCAATCCCATCCACTGGGATTGGACAGAATGAGCTTAGTTTTCTCCTTCTGGCCCAGAATATCAGAAGTTTAGAACTATCACTAAGCTTACTCAATCACATTTGCTATACCTTAGTCTAAGGTGTGTACTTCCTTAGTTAACACATTCCTAGGTATCATAATTTTTCCTTTAATATTTGTTATAGTTTCTTGTTTTTTTTATTTACACATATTTAGCTCCATACATTTAGAGAATAATATCAAATACTTGTGGTCCCCATGCTGCATAGTCGAGAGTAGATAAAAATGGAAGCTCCAGGTTAATCCTCAAATCTGTTTTCCTACTCCTAATTAAATAAACTCTACCATTGTTTCATATTACCCTCATAACTCTTTCATTCACTTATATTTTCTATGTTCTATTGTATCATTAGTGTTATTTTTAAATTCTCAACAACGAAACGTAGGTATATCATTTTAAAAATTTACGATCTCTGAGTCTCTCTCTGCCTCTTTATCTCTGTTTTTGTCTCTTGTCCCTTTTCCTCACTTCAGTGTGTATAGAATATTCTAGGACACTGAAAGTAATAATTGAGAGAAGACCAACTCAGAAACCTTGGGTCTAATCACAAGATAAAGATATTAATTTAGGAACCAGAGCAGAACCAAAGTCCATGTTGTGTATAATTGGGATTTTGGACCCCACTGGCCAGCTTACTTGCTCCATTCTCTTTATCTTCCTCAACCTTCCTCTCCATCCACTGTTCACGTCCACCTTACAGTCTATATTGGCCATATTGGCTTCTCTACTGCAGAAGGGCAGGAGATGTGACATGTGAACACATGTGTTTCTTTACTGACATCATTCAACTGTTACTTTCATTGCCAAATTCAAACTTTTTCAGACGTTTACCTTGGATCAGGGGATATTTTTTGGACTGTAAGCTATATTGGAGCAGAGGAAGAGGGAAACTAGGATCCCTGGCTTGCCCTCATGGTCGTAAAAGTAGGAGGTCTTATTTGAAGCAATGCTGATGTAAAGCCCGAGAGCTGTAACACTATTGTGATATGAATGCACAAACTCTAATTAATATATTTATCTTATATGCTATTTGAGCCTATTTGAATACATGACAATATGAGATATTCTTAAAAAATTCACTAACTAAAATTATATTAGCCAGACTTTTTAACTGTTCACATATTTTAAAAAATGATATTACATTCTCTGAAATGTGGGCTATGTATAGTTATTTAAAAAAATCACCCCAAAGCCTCATACTTCTGGCTGTTTAGGAATTCTTTTCATTGCAAGTATGTTAATTCCTGCAGTGATATTTGCAAAGTTTCATTTTTATGGCAAGTATTCTACTAATGAAATTGGAATATATTACCAGTAATGGGATATTAGTAGTAGTGTTTTTACAATTTATAGTGAATTTGTCTAGGAATAACACCTTTTCTCATGCTACTTTACATGCCGGGCTATATTACGTTAGGCACATTTCTTTGTATCATATCATTTTCCTTTATAAGTAGGTGGTTTTAGTGCATGAATTTCTTCTCTCTTCTTCTTTTAAATATTAATGCTCTATTGAAGAGTAGCCTGTCCTACTAACCAAAAAAATTAAGCAGTATGTATAGTAAAATAAGAAAAAAAATGTTTTTAAATTATCAGTGTTTGAAAAAAAATGAAGTTTTTAATGAAAAAAACATAGAACATGGTTATATTAATAGCATAGTGTATCCTCTATGGAACCCATTTAATTTATATGGCTGTTGATATCTAAGACAGTGCATTTTATGAAAAATATTATTCACATTTATTGCATTCTGAAAATATTAGTGTTGCTACAGGGCAGGTGGTGCCCTAACCAGCACTGCTGGAGCTGAGGAGAGGACCTGAAGTTTCAGTTTTGGGGGTGTTGTAGACAGCAGCCCGCAGAGGAAACAATGGGTTGGGGGGGAGTAGGGTGCAGGAGGCTCCAGGGCCTCAGGGGGGTGGGCAACTTCTGGGTGGACTCCTCCAGATTGCCAGGTCAGGGAGTACAGTGGTGTCTCTGCTCTGGCCTCTGTCTCCCTCCCTTTGCACTTGTGGCTGAACAGGGAAGCCCTGATTTCCTGGGCATGATCAGTTTCATGTAAGTTTCCTAGGCCTAGAAAATTTCATGAATGGACTGCATCCATTCATTAATGCATCATTCTCCTTGACCCTAGCAGAAGTGACTGTATCCATTCATTATTGCACTGATTCATCTTGCCCTAGCAGAAGGGACTGTATCCTTCATTAATGCATCATTCCCCCCCCCCCCCAGTCCCTAGCAGAAGGGACTGTATCCATTCATTAATACACTCATTCATTTTGCCCAAGCCGAAAGGACTGTATCTATTTATTAATGCATCTTTCCTCCAGCTCCTAGCAGAAGGGACTGTATCCATTCATTAATACACTCATTCATCTTGCCCCAGTGGAAGGGACTGTATCCATTCATCTGTTACCAAGTCCTAGACAAATGTAACTACAAAGTATCTTTAAGACTGTACATAACCCTATGCAAAGAACCTAGGCAGGTTCTTACCACTGATCTGTGGCTTGTGTATTCATTCTTCTATTCTTTGAATCCTGGAGATGAAGGACCTACTGAAGAAGAAATTCTGGTATTAGTGGTGCTCTCCATTGTGGCCCATTGGGAGGGGGTTGATTCAGAATGCCTAAAAAAAGTTTTAATTGTTTTTCCTAATTCTTTGATCAGCACTCACATTTGAAGAAATAGTCAAGTATCGTTTATTGTTAAAACAGACAGTTACTATAATGTCACTTAGTCATTTCATTTTTCAATAGTTTATCTATAGGTACTGCTTTTTTCCCTTTGTTCTTTATCCTTTGTCATTTTAACTGTATATGACATAATAAACAGTATGCCTTCACTATTAGGACAACCAGAGGATATGCATTAAACGTGATTTTTAAATAGTCAATAGCTGAAGAGATGATCTTTGGGAGAAGGCGGTAGTTACCTAGGTTGCAAGTTACTGGTTTTCATTTTACTAGTTGAGAATTTTAAGAGAAAGCTCCTTTAGTTTTGAGACAACCTGTAATGTTGCAAATAAAAAGAAAAATGATTAGTGCATGATGAAAACTACAAAAGCTTTTTATTTCGTGGCATAAATTTCATTATTTCGGGCCACCACGGAGGTCTCCACCAGGGCAATGCCTAGGAGTCATAGGAGCAGGACTGCTATTGAATTCTCAGAACTGTGGAGTCACTGAGAGCACATAAGGCCTACCTGGGAAATCTTCAGGCACAGAATTCCTATCTATAGGTGCAGCCATGTGAGCTGGTCCCAGCAAAGCCATAGGCTGGGGCTGCATGAGATCTTGGGGGCCCAACCAGGACCACAGTATATAGAGGAGGCAGCACTTACAGTCAGGCTCACAGTAAAATGACTTGGTGTAACTTTCACACACACCCCCATCAAGTCACACAAGATATCAAGTAGAAAAGCCAAAATTTATTATTTTTTTTAAATAAACTTATTTCAGGTTAACATGAGTGTACAAACAACCAGGTAAAAATATTTGACTGTGTTAGGTAAAGTCCCTCTTGTGGTTATGTCCTACACACAAAAGGTGTGCCAAACACCCCCGGGCTATACCCATTCAGTGGTAGCAGCCCAAACCCCTTCTCCTCCTCCTGCCTTGTTACCCCTCCCCCCAACTTGAATTAAAATGAGTTTTTCTTCTATGTGGGTATTAGATAATTTACTGGTTTCATATTAGTATAGAGTACATTGAATAATTGCTTTTCTATTCTGTGATACTTTACTAAGAAGAATGTGCTTCAATTCAAGCCAGGATGTTACAAAACATGCATCACCATCTTTTTTTAATGACTGAATAGTATTGCATGGTGTGCACGTACCACAATTTGTCAATCCATTCCTGAGTTGATGGGCATCTCGGTTATTTCTGCATCATGGTGATTGTAAATTGAGCTCCAGTAAACAATCAAATGCAACTTCCCTTATGATAAAATGATTTTTCTTTCTACTAGGTAGATGCCTAATAGTGGGAGTGTGGAGTCAAATGGGAGATGTAATTTGAGATCCTCCAGGATTCATATTTATTCCCAAAGAGGCTGTTCCCCTTGCCCCTCATAATCCTCTTTGTGGTGTTCCTTCACCTTTTTTGCTCAGTTAATTCTAAATATTTCATTTTCTCTGAAGCTACTGTATAAGGAATTGTGTCCTTGATTAGCTTCTCAACTTGGCTGTCATTGGCATACACAAAGGCTCCTGATCTGTGGACATTGATTTTATATACTGAGACATTACTATATTTTTTGATCACTTCCAGGAGTCTTGTGGTTTAGTTTTTGGTATTCTCTGAGATCATATCATCAGCAAAGAGCAAGAGTTTGACCTTCTCTGGCCCCATTTTGTGCCCTTTATTTCCTCCTCTTGCCTGAATGCATTGGCTAGAACTTCCAGCACTATGTTGAATACTAGTGGTGATATAGGACGTTCTTGTCTGGTTCCAGTTGTAAGTGGAAAAGCTTTCAGTTTACTTCATTCGGTATATTAGCTGTGGATTTGTCATAGATTATGTCAATGAGCTTAAGAAATGTGCTATCTATGCCTATATTCTTAAGGGTTCTGTTTAGAAAAGGATGCCGAATTTTATCAAATGCTTTTTATGCATTGATTGAGAGTATCATATGGTTTTTCTTTCTGCTTCTGTTGATAATGTGAATTACGTTTATAGATTTACACATGGCAAAAAGAGCCTTGCATTCCTAGGAAGAAATCTACTTGATTGTGATGTATATATTTTTTAATGTGTAGCAGTAATCTATTGGCTAGAATTTTATTGAGAACTTTTTAATCTATATTCTTTAGTGTAGTAAGTCTGAGGTTCTCCTTATTAATTGTTTTTTGTTTTTTGTTGTTTTTTTTCTGCTTTTGTATCAGGGTGATGTTTGCTTCATAGATGTTTTGGGGAAGATGCCTTACTCTCAATTTTTAGGAATAATTTCTGCACTGTAGAAATAAGCTCTTCTTTGAAGGTTTGATAGAATTCTGGTGTGAAGCCATCTGGACCAGGACATATATATATATTTTTTTAATTGTTTCTTAGATCTTAGTGCTTGAAATTGGTCTGTTCAAAAGTCTATTTCTTCTTGGTTAAGTCTAGGGAGAAGATGTGATTTTATGTATTGGTCCATTTCCTCTAGATTGTCAAATTCTAGGTATAAAGTTTCTTGTTATAGTCAGAGATAATCTCTTATAGCTCTGTTATTGTTTTCCCCTCATTATTTCTGATTGAGGTTATTAGAGATTTTACTTTTATATTTCTAGCAAACCTGCTCAAAAGTTACTTATTTTTTTCAAAGAACCAACTTTTTGTTTCCTTGATTTTATGATTGATTCTTTTGTTTTCAACTTCATTATTCTCTGATTTAATTTTGGTTATTTATTTTCTTCTCTTGGGTTTGGGATTAGATTGTTATCTTTTTCAATTTTCATAAGATGGCTTATAAGTTTGTTGATGCACTCTTTTTTTGCTTTAGATGTAGGCATCTAATGTGATAAATTTCCCTCATAGGACATCTTTTGCTGCATCTCACAAGTTTTGGTAATTTGTAGCTTCATTGCTGTTATGTTTGAGAAATTTAATACTTTTTTCCTTTATCCATTCCTGGACCCAACTATTATACAGTATTAGTACATTTATTTTTTTTTAATTTTCTTTAATTTTTTTTTTATTAAATCATAGCTGTGTACATTAATGCAATCATGGGGCACCATGCACTGGTTTTATAGACCGTTTGACACAT
>CAUYPK010136561.1:0-18832 GCA_963574355.1 Loris lydekkerianus | reverse complement strand
AGATCAGAGTGTAGGGATAGTATTTCTTTCAGCTGAATCCCTTTTAACAAGACTTGTGGTGCATTTGTTTACAAGCTTTCTCATGTGTTGGTGCCTACCAGTGGGAATAGCAACACAAGAGGTAGTGGATATTTTTTTACTCTTCATCCTACAAATTAAATCTACCCGGTGAATTCCTGCAGGGCTCATGCAGAGCCTGCACATCTATTGGGACCAATCAATGCTGAAAGTAAAACTTTTTCCCATCATTTTATTCTCTTCTTTGTCTTTTTGGTTTTCAAAATGTCTGCTCTAAACTCATTGGTTACATCTTTATTAATAATAAATATTTAATAAAAATTAATGTAATAAATTTAAATAAATACATTTAACAAAAATAGGAATAACCTATATTGATCTAACCTATATTTAGTTAAGAGGAGGGATAGGGGATGGACATATTTAGGATAAGAAGATCAAACACAAGAGATAGCTATTAGAGTACAATCCCTCCCTTAAAAAGTAAAAAATTAAGAGTTATAAGGGGTGGGGCTTAGCAAATAAATATTCTCTAGAGGAAAGTAGATGGAGAATTTGAGAGAGAGGAAGAAAGGGAAGGAAAGGGAAAAGAGGGATGGAGGGAGGAAGGAAGTAAGGAAAGAAAGGGAAGGAAGGAAGGAAGGAAGGAAGGAAGGAAGGAAGGAAGGGAGGGAGGGAGGGAGGGAGGGATGGAAGGAGGGAGGGAAGGAAGGAAGGAAGGAAAGATCCAACACTAGATAAAAAGCCAAAGTTCATTGGCTCAATCGTAAGAAATGAAAATCCATGCTCAGCCACTCACCTTCCAGAAGCTTGAGATTTCCAAGCAAAGTACCCACAAAAATAGCACCTCATGTCATCATACTACCCCCTTTTCATCAACCTCCTCAGACCCTAAGTAACCAAGATGATAGTTGATACCAAGATGGTGAGGGATCTGAGTTTCTAACTTCCAGCATGCCAGGTCTACTCCTGCCCACCCGCACTGCAGGTAACAGACTTATCCTGGGCAGAAATCCTGCTGGCTCCAGAAAAGCAGCCAGATTGCACAGCCTTATCCAGCTGGCACAGACAGTCATTCCAGGATAATTCTCTGTCACCGGAATGTCATAAAGAATTTTCCAGGGACTTTGGAAATTTATTTCTTCCAGGCCAACTCCAGAAACACAAATCAAATTTTTAGCATGTACAAGCCATAAGATACATCTCGTCTGATTTATTCTTGCAGACAGGAAAACTAAGTCCCAGAAACATGATGTAATGTGCACAAAAATTACACATCCTGTAATCCTAGCACTCTGGGAGGCTGAGACAGGAGGATCAGTTGAGGTCAGGAGTTTGAGACCAACCTGAGCAAGAGAGAGACTTTGTCTCTCCAAAAAATTGAAAAGTTAGCCAGGCATGGTGGTACTTAACCTATACTGGCAGCTACTCAGGAGGCTGAAGCAGGGGGAATTTCTTGAGCTCAGGAGTTGAAGGTTGCAGTCAGCTATGATGATGACACCACTGCACTCTAGCCCAGGGACAGAGCATGATCCTGCCTCAAAAAAAAAAAAAAAAAAAAGGACAAAGCTTGTTAGGGACAAAACCAAGACTGGAATCTAAATTCCTCACTACAATTGCAAACTATTTCCACTGTTTCATGCACAAACTTATAGACTCTTGAATTGCAACCATTTCCTAGATGTGCCTGACACATTCCCCCAAACGTGATTTTCACTTGTGTAGCTTGTTTTTTTTTTAATCATCTTCCCACATTTATCTCCAACAGCTTGTCAAATTTGGGAATCAGTATAATCCCTGCCAAGGGCTCTCCAGCCTATGTTTTAATAACCTCTAATGATAAATGTCATCATCTGTCATTCTATCGCTGGATAACGTTGACCTTTTGAAAACTTCTTCCTTATGATGAACTTACCTAACTCCCTCTTATTTCAATTCATTAGTCCCAATTCTATCTCTTTCTTATAATCAAAGAATAAAGGAATGAGTTTGATTAAAATTACACTCACGTAGATTATCCTTATGAACTTTTATTGTATAAATAATTTTCAGACTTTCATTTTGCTTACCTCAACGCATTATTTCTCATAAGTACATTTCTGTCGTTTTTCATGGACCACACATTTATTTTTAATGATTTTATGTTAACACAAATACTTAAAGGACTTTTCATTATGGCTTCTTATGAGTACAATTTGGATACTAAGGCTCCAAATGGCCTGCATAACTTGAGCTGATCACTGTGTGCCCTTGAGCTAGTGTCCAGCCTCTTTGAGCCTCAGTTTTCTCATCTATTAATTGATAAGTTTGAATTAAATGATATTTGTAGCCAATTACGGCTTTGATCTTATGTGTTTCTTCACAGGATATGTATAAAGGTCTGTCTGAAGTTAGTGCTTTCACTTTTCCTTTTGATGTTCTAACTGAATCTACTCCTAAGTTAATCCAGGCCATCAGTTTTGTCTTAAACTGCCTTAACCCATTTTCTATTGCTAAACAGAATACCACAGACTGGTTAATTTATTTTAAAAGTATTATATTTCTTACAATTCTGGAGGCTGGGAAGTACAAGAGCACCGTATCAGTGTGTGGTGAGGATTATCCCATGGAAGTGGAAGAACACATGTAAGAAAGGAGAGTAAAGGGGGCTGAACTCATCCTTTGATATTTAAGCCACTCCCATTATAACAGAATTAATTTATTCATGAAGGTGGAGATATCATGATTGAATCATCTCTTAAAGTTCCCACTTTTTGATACTGTTAAAATAGTAATTAAATTTCAACATGAAGGCCAGGCACAGTGGCTCATGCCTGTAATCCTAGCACTGTGAGAGGCTAAAGCAGGTGGATTGCTTGAGTTCAGGAGTTTGAGATCAGCCTGAGTAAGAGCGAGATCCCATCTCTACTAAAAATAGAAAAACTAGCCAAGTGTCATGGCAGATACCTGTAGTCCCAGCTACTCAGGAAGCTGAGGCAAGAGGATCAATCACCTGATCTCAGAAGTTTGAGGTTGATGTGAGCAATGATGTTATGGCACTCTATCCAGGGTGGTAGAGTAAGACTCTATCTCAAAAAAATGTCTTTTTTTCAACATGAATTTTGGAGGGGACATTCAAACCATTGCACTTTGGTTCTCCCAGATCAGAAAACAAGAGAACCAGGTAAGGAAACCTAAAAATTATCCCAAGTTAGTCAACATTCTTAGTCTTTATTATTCTCTTTCTGCTTCTACATCATTAAAAGGAAAAAAACCTAGGAAAATGCTGCAAAATAGAGATAACTTATTGGGTGCATGTGGTAGGCTGAATAACAGCCCCCAAAGATATCACCTCCTAATTATTTAAATCTATAAATGTTGATAAAAGGTCTTTTTCTTTCTTTCTTTTTTTTTTTTTTTTTTTTTTGCGGTTTTGGCCAGGGCAAGGCTTGAACCTGCCACCCCCGGTGTATCAGTCCAGCACCCTACTCCTTGAGCCACAGGTGCTGCCAATAAAAGGTTTTTATGGGTGTGATTAGGTTAAGGATCTTGATATGGGGAGATTGTCCTGGATTATTGGGATGAGCCTGAAATGCAATCACACATATCCTCATAAATGATACATGAGGCTGGGCATGATGACTCATGCCTGTAATCCTAGCATGAGAGACCAAGGTGGGAGAATCACTTGAGGTCAGGATTTTGAGACCCTGTCTCTACAAAAAATAGAAAAAATATCCAAGTATGATGATGCACACCTGTAATCCCAGCTACCTGGGAGGCTGAGGCAGAAGGATCACTTGAGCTCAGGAGTTTGAGATTACAATGAGCTATGATGACACCACTATACTCTAGCCAAGGCAAGAGAGCAAGACTCTTTCTCAAAAAAAAAAACACAAGAGAGAGAGAGAGTTAAGAGGAAAATATGATACAAAAGAGGAGAGGCTGTGCAACCTCCAAGGCAGAAAGTTGAGAGATGTGGCCACAAGCCAAGGAATATCAGCAGACACAAGAATCTTCCCTAGACCCTCCAGAGAGAGCATGGCCCTGTCAACACCTTGATTTTGGCCCAGTGGAACCAATTTTGTCCTTCGGTGAGATGGTAGATTTCTATTGTCATAAGCCACAAAGTTCCTGATGATTTATTAGAATGGCTATAGACAACTAACATAGTAACAAAACTGCACTACACACATTCCAATGTGAGGCAAATAAATGATAGAGTAATTTTTTTTAGAAAATTGACGTTAATCATTGAAAAAAGAAACAAAGAAAAGGTTACAAATAGTTTTCTTTCAAAGTTTGGTGAAGAAATATAAATTTTACAATAATAACATTGAGAGCAAATTATACTGACATAAACTTATGTTGTATAATTATTCAATGAGTAGTCAGCTTAAACTGCTTAATGTTATAACACAAATCTTATTTGTCCAGGTCTTAATGTAGTTTAAAATATCTCTCAGATATCCTAAGTAATCATATTATTTCTACATTTGTGGTGAATCAAATCAATTAGAAGTACATAAAATCTAGTTTATTTTTAATTAGCATGCCAGAATTTTTATATATATTGTTATCTTCAAATATTCACTTTGAGAAGTGACACATTTATTTCAAGAATGCTTTTATTGTTTTGATTATTTCCAGATTTTCTCTCTGGTAGGAGGTTTTAAAGCTTCTAGAACTTGTTTAAATTTCTTCAACAGAAGAAAAGTCATAAATATCATATCCATAGATCAATATAAATAATCAAAATTTATTTGGGGATGTCTGCTTTGGGGAATAACAGACTAGTCTACACAGACCAATTTTCTGGATGAGAACAATTATCAACTTGATATGATTGGAGAGTTAACAAGGGCATGAAGAATTACTGAGCCACGATTCATGATAATATAAACATCCATAGATATATCATGGCTATGGGAGCTGTGTTTTCCTTGGGGACATTTGACAAGCCAAGAGAGAACCTGTGGGACTGTCTGTGTCTTTATTGAGGTCTATGGGCATTTTCCCTTAGGCTTTCCTGTGGGACTTGTGATTGGCTAGTTTAAAGAAACCATGTGGACAGGGGAGAACTTCTTAATATTTACATGACTCTGGCCAGGCACAGTGGCTCACACCTGTAATCCTAGCACTGTGGGAGACTGAAGCAGGACGATCATTTGAGCTCAGGAATTCCGGACTTGCCTGAGCAAGAATGAGACCCCGTCTCTACAAAAAATATAAAACCCATCGGCACACCTGTTGTGGTGCACACCTATAGTCCCGGTTACTCAGGGGGCTGAAGCAAGAGGATACTTGGAGCCCAGGAGTTGAGTTTTCTATGAGCTATGATGATGATGCCACTGCACTGTACTCAGGGCAACAGAGTGAGACTCTGTCTAAACAACAACAATAAAAAACAAGACATGGCTCTGGTGTTGGCCATTACGTCAGCAGCTGTGGGCTATGTTGGGTTTGAGTCAAAACAAGTAGGCTCTGTTGCAAACCACAATGAGCGAAAAGTTTTAACTAGGCCTAAGGTGACAGACAAGATACAACTTGGTGAATTTAGGCCTAAAAATGATTGCTGAGGAGGCAAGTATAACAAACCCATTCATGACAGGCCGTGATTATCATTTGCCTCCAAGGGGCAGAAAGTATATTGTGATTGGGACGGTGCATTCAAGGGAATACTGGAATGTTGAGAAAAAATCCTTTATGTCAATTGTGGTAACATGATCTTTTAAAAAATAATTTAAAACATACATGCAGTATATGTTTCAATTTGTTTGTTTGATTTGTTTAATTTATAGTCAATTTGGTGAATGAAGTCTGCAATCAAACAGAAAAATGTCAATTTTGGTTTAAATAAGATGTGACTCTGAAGCAATGAAGTTCTTTTTCTTGTTATCCTTGATCCCCAAAGAGGGTTCCCAAAACCATTTGTGGCACACCAAAGGGAGGTGGAAAGAAGGGAGTGAAAAGATAATGCTTTATTAAGTATTGATTTTGCCTTGATTGCTTTAACAAATAGACCTGCACTGACACACATTTTCTTCAAATTTATGCATTTTTTTACTTTATGAGGTTCATTTTAGTAACAACACCCTGAAATCCTGTCTAGTTAAAATTATGAAAGCAAAAGGCATAACTCTGACGTTACTGTCCTTTATGTCATTAAAATCTAATTCTAAATGTCACATTAATTCATCTTTTCTACATTTTTTCTTCTGTTTTTCCCTCTTTGAGAATAAATGCTAAGTGGAATAAAGGAAGGAAAAGACAGATCATTTACTAAAATTGAAAATATACCATACAACTCTATATTTATGCATTTCTACAAAAATATTCTTTTTCTGATGAGTTAAAATTTGAGAAGAAAATAAAATCCAGAATTAATGTAACTGACCTGAGGTCACTGAGCCTTTTTTAAAGAAACAATCAGTAAACTGTGCCATGCCCCATATCAAAGGATTGTTTTAGCAATGACTACAGATTTCATTTGTGTCAACTATCATAACCTGGAATTCTAGACACTAAAATGATGGGAAGATCTTAGCAAAATCAAGTTGCTGTCGTGAAGCCTGTACAAAGATTGTGAATATGGAGACAACTAATTTTCAGCCTAGCTCTTGTGCAGTTTATTTTGTTACTCAATGGTACCAGACAAAGCTTTAATTTATGGAAACAAAAAACATTTTTAATGGCACGCTAAATATTTCTGGGATGTATTATAAATATAAAATTTTAAAAGGTACATTTAGAAGTTGTTACTGTGCCATCTAATAGTCTTTTTCCTCTCTTAAACATGTTGGCTTTAATAAGGCATGTTTTGTACAAATAAACTTTCATTCTACCTTCAGTTGCAGCCAGAGAAAATTTGAAGTGATTTTTATATAAAACTTGAATTAGAACGCTTAACCTAGTTTTTGGTTCTAAGACATCATTTTCTACATCCAAAAACAATACCATCACCAAGGCTCTTCCACAGACTTCTGCCATATATATATATATGTCAGATATCTCCCTGGAGTATTATTTTTCCTAAAAATTAATGATAACAGAAACATTTATTGAACTTATCTATAATACCATTCATTGACTATTGGTATTATCTGAACCCTCTCGCCTTTATCCACATGCATACCAGCAAACTACTGCAGTGTGCTGAATGTGGGTTGAGGAGTCAAAAGATGGCACCCTGCAGGTTTAGTTTCTAGGTTTTCCTGAGCAACAGTGTCTGAATCCAAGTATTTCCTCCCTCTAAGCCAAATGAGGAGAGCCCCAGGAGACTCTCTGGCACAATTGGGGGTGCAACCAGAAGGAGTTATTAACCCTTCTCCCCAGTTGGATTCCTGCTGATCTGTTGAGCCCATAGCTTTCCCCTGATTCTGCTGCCAGAGAGGAAACATGGGGAGCTTGCCAGGTGCCTCTTGGAGTTTATGCTTATATGTGATCTGAAACTTATATCTGCTTCTTGAAGCTTAGAAGCAGTTAGGGCAGCCCTCACCAAGGAGGGACCTCATGTTATATGATCTACTGGAGAAGGATGTGGGGTACTGTCACCTTCACCCCAGGATCTCTGTGTGAACCATGGAGCTATAATGGAAGGATCACCATGGAGATTGAAGAAGAAAAGATAGAGAGAGAATAAATGAAGGGGCAGAGCCCACCCTGTTCCACTGCATGGTCCTCTAGACAAGGCTGGTAGAAAGGAAAGAAGTATTTAAATTTCAAAGTGAACTACATTGCAAGTGACCATAAAGGTAAAAGGTCTGGCCAAGATGTCATTAAACAAGAGCATAGAGTGTTTGACTTTTAATGTTTGAAGGCAATGATTAGAGAAAAGCAAAATCATTTAGTATCTTATTGAATTCATATCATTTAAGAAGCTGAATATAATGCCTAATGATGAAAGGAGACTAGAACTTCTCTTTATGATTATTCTGTTATAGATATCAGAAGATATCATTAGTCCAGAACACTGGCCTGGTGAAAAACCAAGGGAAATCTCTAGAAGCCTTGAAGTGGAAAGTGAGAATCCAAAGAAGTAAACTAGTATGGATTGACATTTTCTCATAGGACATCCATCCATCCTGGGTAGCCTGGGCCCTGGATTTTAAAGCCTATATAGATAAGTGTCAAGGAAAATATGAGTTGGGGGCGAGAGTAATTTCAGAAACTCTCTTTTTTTTTTTTATTGAATGATTTATTTATTTATTTATTATTAAATCATAGCTGTGTATATTAATGCAATCATGGGGCACCATACACTGGTTTTATAGACCATCTGACATATTTTCATCACAATGACTCTCAAAAAGCAATATCATTAGGTGAAGAAAGTGGAGAGGGGGGAAGATTTAGAGGAGGAGATCATGGAAATAATTGTTTTGGCTTTGATTATTAACAGAGTGAAAGAAAGGGTAAAAAAAAATCTGCCTAGATAATTCCTAATTCAAAATTCTAAGTTTCCCCTTGCTGGTGTGTCTGACTAAACCCCATGTGGCCCCCAAAACTCAAGCAAAGTATTTGAACTTTCTCTGTATCAGTAGTGCCCCCAGGTACCTGGCAGAAACAAACACATCTCCTTTCTGAAGGAACATACTTTAAATATGAACCACAAAGATTTCCAAATAAAAACCAAAATCACTAGAAACATAGGAAAACAAAATAACATCAGTGAAAATTTGCAGAAAGCACAAATGACAGAATCTAACCCATAATGATTGCAGACATTGGACTCATATTCAGATTATAGAATAATTAATAGACTACATCATAAGAAATTGCTACTTTATTTTATAGATCTGCGATTTGATATATTTAACCTAATAGTTCTAAAAAAAAAAAAAAAAAAGAGAGAGAGAGAGAGAGATTGAGGTGGGGGTATTGGAAGTATATTGAAGGATGACGGATTCTCAAAAAGGTTTAGGAGCTTTGACAAGGATCCAAATTGAATTTCTTGAAGTAAAAAATATATTTGGCACTAGAGACTTAATAGAAACATTAAACGGTACAGCTTTAATGTTTTTTGGCACAGCTAAAAAAAAAAAAAAAAGAATGTATCCTAGAATGACAGAAACATAAGTAATTTGAAGGGAGGGGGGGTTAGAAGATTAGTAGAAAAGAGTGAGAAAATTTAACTTCTAATCAAATTTTGAGAAGTAGATAATAGAGAAAATGGGAAGGGCAATTCTTCCCCATTGTCTCTATTTTTTTTTTTTTCTCAAATTAAAGACACAATAGTTTCATAATTGATTAAAAGCATCAGTCCTCATATTCCAAAGTCAAAAAGTTTCCAAGCAGGATAAAATGAAAGGAAATTGATGTATGTCTAGCTACATTAATGTCAAATTGTAGAAGACAAAATATTCAAAATAAGCTGAGCAGCTTTGTGCCCATGTCCCCAGCCTGAGGAAACTCAGTGAGATACAGAGAATATAGATGGATAATGCAGCTTTATGGACTATCTTTGGCAGACACACCCTTAAGGCTCTGAGTAGTGGGTGCCCATGTCCTGGGCCTAAGAAATAAGTTGTGGGTCACCTCTGGCAGGCATGCCCCAAGATCAGCTGGCTAAGCAACCACTTGCTAATGCCCCCAGACAGAGTGGCAGCCCCATGGCTCCAATCCCAGTGAGCCAGGTTCCAAGTTGGCTGACCAATCATGTCCATGCATGGGCCTCCAACCTGAGAAATAGCTTGACAAGCCCACTCCTGGCTAAACCACATCACCACTACCACCATAAACTCTTCTAGCCTAAGATAAAATTACCATAAAAATATAAAAGATGTCCTCCCGTATCAGAAGGAAAGTATCATTATTCATCAAGGACAGGAAGTTGAAGTCAAGGGAAATCTATACAAACTTTTTAAACTAATCCTTACCTTTTCAGTCACTTTTGTACCCAATTAACTACCCTAGCCCTAGTCCCTTTGCCTTGTCAGATTTTCACAATGATCTACTCTTTGTCCAATTCAGTATAGGAATACAAATGTGCAACCCTGTGTCCTTGGGTCTTCCTTTCCTTATGAGGGCCACTGTACCATGTAAAACATCTATTAAATAAATGTATATGATTTTCTCCTAAAAAAAGAAAAACTCTGCTAGCCTAGCCTAGTCTCAGCACTCACAGACATCACCAGCTTGGATTGTAGTTAAAGAAACTACATGAAGACTACACTTTTGCATCCACCTAGAACCCAAGCAAATACCCTGCACCAAACTAACACCACAACACACCTGCAAATGAATAGTTTTCCCTATGAAAACTATGCCACAAATTTGGAAGAGGTGAATATTCCACCAGATGTGTAGAAATAAATATAAAGACATATCCAACATGAAAAAGCAAAGAAACATGACACCTCCAAAGGAACACAATAATACTCTCTTAATACATGAAATTCCAGAAAAAGAAGTCAAAATAATAATCTTAAGGAAACTCAGTGAGATACAGAGAATATAGATGGATAATTCAATGGAACCAGGAAAACGGTAGATGATATAAAAGATAAATTCAACAAGGAGATAAATATCACAAAAAATAATCAGAGAAATTCTACAGCTAAAAAACTCAATGAATGAAATTAAAAATACAATTAAGAGCTTCATGACTGGGCTCAGTGGCTCATACCTATAATCCTAGCACTATTGGAGGCCAAGGCAAGAGGACAAGGATTGCTGGAGGTCAGGAGTTCAAAACTAGCTTGAGCAAGAGCAAGACCCTATCTCTACAAAAAATTGGCACACCTATAGTCCCAGCTACTTGTGAGACTAAGGCAGGAGGATTGCTTGAGCCTAGGAATTTGAGATTGCAGTGAGCTGTATTGACATCACCGCACTCTAGCCTGAATGACAGAGCAAGACCCTATCTTAAAAATGTGTGTGTGTGTGTGTGTGTGTGTGTGTGTACGTATGAGCTTATAAATAAACTAAGAAAAAGAAAGACTTTCTGAACTTGAAGGCAGATCTTTTGAAATAGCACAGGCAGACCAAAAAGAAGGAGGGGGAGGAAGGAGTGGGAAAGAAAGAGAAGGAGGAGAAAAAAAAGAATTAAAAAGAATTTTAAAAGCCTACAGGATTTATTGGACACTATTAAACAAACACATATTCATATTGTGGACATGCCAGAAGAAGAAAAGGAAAACTGCGTAGAAAACATCTAATGAAATAATAGCTGAAAATTTCTCAACTCTTGGGATATAGATGGACATCCAGATCCAGGAAGTTCAAAGAACTCCAAACAGATACAAACCAAACAGCACTTCTCCAAGACACATTATACTCAAATTGTCAAAAGTCAAAGACAAAGAAAGAATTCTAAAAATAGCAAGAGAAAAGCATCAAGTCACATATAAGAGAATCTCCATTAGGCTAATAGAGGATTTCTCAGCAGAAATCAAGGAGAGAATTGGAACAATATATTAAAAATACTGAAAAAATTTTCCAGCCAAGATTATGCCCAACAAAGCTGTTCTTTTGAAAAGGAAGAAGAAATAAATCACAGACAAGCACAAGCAAAGGGAATTCAACACCACTAGACCAGCATTACGAGAAATAGAGAGTCTTACATTTAGAAGTAAAAAGATGAAAGCCACCATCATGAAAAAATGTGAAACTATAAAACAAACTGGTAAAGCTGATGCAAAAAAGATAAAGGACTCAAACCTTATCAGTACAGAAAGCCACCCCATCATCCAAAGAGAGGATTTAAGAAACAAAGGATGTACAAAACAACAAGAAAACAACCAATAAAATGACAGTTTTAAATCATCACTTATCAGTAATAAGCTTGACAGTAAATGGATGAAATTCCTCATTTCAAAGATAAGGACTGGCTGAAGGGATTTTAAAAGAATAAGAAAAAGACTCAACTATATGCTGCCTACAAGAAACTAACCTCACCTATGAAGACACACATAACCTGAAAATGAAAGGATGGGGAAAGATAATTCACACAAACAGTATTTAATTCACATAAAATAAAAAATATATACATAAAAACTACAAATATATATGTACCTAACACTAGAGCACCTAGATATATAAAGCAAATATTGTTACACCTAAAGGGAGGGAGAGATATAGATATAGATAGAGATGTTGATATAGACTTTGACATTCCACTCTTGGCATTGGACAGACCATCTAGACAGAAAATCAACAAGAAACAACACATTTAAGGCCAGGCGCAGTGGCTCACACCTGTCATCCCAGCACTCTGGGAGGCCAAGGTGGGCAGATGACCTGAGCTTACAAATTTAAGACCAGCCTGAGCTAGAGTGAGACCCCGCCTTTAAAAACAGCTGGGTGTTGTGGTGGGTGCCTGTAATTCCAGCTACTCAGGAAGCTGAGGCAAGAGAATTACTTGAGCCCAGGAGTCTGAGGCTGCTGTGAGCTATAACGCCACAGTACTCTACTGGGGGCAGCAAAATGGGACTCTGTCTCAAAAAAAAAAAAAAAAAAAAAAAAAGAAAGAAAGAAAAAACACATTTAAACTATACTAGAGACAAAATGAATTTAAAGACTTTTTACAGAACATTCCACCTGACAGCTTCAGAATATGCATTTATTATTAGCCGATGGAGCATTCTTTAGTGCTGACCATATGTTAAGACACAAAACAAGTTTCAAAAAAAATTTTAAATTCAAAATCATATCAAGTATCTCTTTTGTCCACAATGGAATAAGCATAGAAATGCATAGCAAGAGAAATATTTTAAATTACAAAAATATATACAAATTAAACAACATGCTCCTAAGTAAATAACAAGTGAGTAAAGAAAGAAATTAAATTTAAAAATTTTTTGAAACAAAATTAAAATAGAAACATAACACCTATGGGACATAGTAAAAGCAATATCAAGAGGCAATTTCATAGCAATGTATAGCAATAAATGCCTATGTCAGAAACTAGAAAGATGTCGAATAAATTACCTAATGATGCTTCTCAAGGAACTAGAAAAGTGAGAACAAACCACACCCAAAATTAGTAGAAGGTAAGAAATAATAAAAATCAAAGCATAAATAAATGAAATTTGAGACTAAAAAAAGTCAAAAAAGATAAAAAGTTGGGTTTTTGCAAAGAAATAAAAACAATAAGCCTTTAGCTAAACTAAGAAACGAAGACGGAAGGCTCAATAAATAAAATTAGAAACAAAAAGATGTCACAACACATACTATGGAAATACAAAGGAATATTAGTTGTTCATAGTAGAACAACTATATGCCAATAAATTTGAAAACCTATATAAAAGACATCTAAAAATTAAGAACAAACAATACCATAGAAAAATGGGCAAAACCATGAAAAAAACACTTCATAGCAGAGGAAGTACCTGATGAATAAGCCTATGACAGTTGCTCAATGTCATTAATAATCATGGAAACATAACTTAAAACTACAGCTATTCTGGGATACCATTTCAACTCACCACACTGGAAAATGTGGGTATCATTTCAACTCACCACATTGAAAAAAATCAAGGATTCTGACCGTGCCAAGTTTCACTTAGTGTGTGAGGCAAAGGGGATGCTAATCCACACTGGTAGAAGTCTAACTGACAAACCGCATTAGAAAGCTTTGTGGCAATGCCTTTCCAAGTTGAACTCATGCGTATTTTATGACTTGGCCTCTCTGCTGCCAAGGAATATATTATAGAGAAGCCTTTGTGCAAGTGATCAAGGACATTCATCTTAGCAGCATCGTTCATGTTAGCAAAATTCTGGAATAATCTGGGCATGGCCTTTGGCTCTAGAATGGAAGGAGAAAGCACATTATGTTCATCTACACTTATATACCACTATAAAGATGAATTTGCTATAGGCTCTAAAATGGATAAAATTCCAAAACTTACTGAACAAAAAAAAAATAAGCAACAGGCTATCTCATGATCCCATTCCTATAAAGTTTAAAATCAGACAAAATTAGCATTATGTTACAGAGACCTTACATATTTGGTGAAATGGTAAAAATACAAACTCTAATAAAGGGGCTGTCTTTGGTAGGCAGAGTAGAGAACAAGAATGCTTAAGGATGGAGGTATATCTCAAAGTAGACTCATCATGTTTTCTTATATTTACCAGGTGGTAGGTATGTGGATGGTCACTTTATTATTTTTAAATATGTGCATGATGTATTTCACAATGAATTTTTTTCAGGAGTTTACAAATGTATTTGCATGTACACTATAATTACAACCACATAAAAATTGTGTGTACCTGCACATTAGTGTGTGTGTGGATGGGTGAGAGAGAGAGAGTAACTTTATTATTTTTTTTTTCATTTCTTTATTTTTTATTGTTGGGGATTCATTGAGGGTACAATAAACCAGGTCCCTCTTACAATTGTGTCTTGCGCCCAAAAGGTGTGGACCACACCAAAGCCCCACTCCCCTCCCTCCTTCCCTCTCTTTGCTCTTCCTTTCTGAGTTCATTTCTTTTTTTTTTTTTTTTTTAAGCAGGAACTCAACTTTATTGCGTCAAGCAGCCGCTTATATAGAGTGTGGGAAGGGGCGGGGAAAGAAGGTGGGGGATGAGGTGCGTGACAGGGTTGGACCAATGGCATGGTACCAAGTTGGCTGTATCTAGGTAGAGGTAGTTTCAGGCTGGGCCTTGCTGAGTCTTTGCTACGCGGAAGTAGCTTGATGGATCTACTTCTAGTCAGGCTCAGGAAGTTGCACTAGGCCTCAGGCACATGGCAGGGCCCAACAATTCCCTCTTTTGTTTTTTGTATGGTGGAAAAACATAGCCCCTTCTTAGGTTGCCTGCTCTTGCCCGTCATGGGGATACAAACATCAATGGTTTGGCCCCTGTCTTAGGTTGACTGAACACAGAGTGATCTTACCCATCTTTGGGTACTATGAATGTAATCCATATCCATTGCAGCCTCTCCATATCCTGTCTTAGATTGTCCCAGTTTCGGGAATCTTACCCATCATTGGTGCTATTAAGGGTGGTGAAGAATAATAGATTCTTGGTTAATGAGCCAGTGATATCGGACTTCAACCTGATTTAACTACCTCTACCCTTTTTTAAAGATACAGGGCCCAAAGGTGAAGGGTAAACAAGGGTAGCAGGGAAATAAGGTAGGGTAAAAAACCATGTGGGACCATCCACAGGGGATTTTCTAAAATTATTTTTCTAGATCTTCTTGGAGTGTTTTGACCTTGTTTTGCATGACCTCAGATCTGTTGGCATATAAGTAGCACTTCTCCTGCGGACATAAACAGATGCCTGCCTTTTTGGCAGTTAATAGTTCTAATCCCCTTCTTGTTGGTGCAAGTATTTAAAGTATTATTTCCATTACAAAAATCTTATTGATTGTTTATACTAGAAACTGTCCTACTTTCAAGGGTTCTGTATGAATTACCAGCCTATATATTCATGCCTTACAAACTATATAATTAGTTCAGAGCTGCAGAGCTTCAGAAAGAGGAGGAGGCTGATGTTAAAAATTAATCTTTATTGAGATGTATTACTAGCCCTCTACTTAACTAGTAAGAACTAGGACCTACACAAAAAATATTAAACACACACACACAAATACACTTGTGTGTTCTGTTTATTTCTTGCCCCCCCCCCCAATGCCGTAGTTCATAGTTTCCTAAGAGCTCAAAATCTTCAATGAACAAGCGGAATTGCTTTATTTTTTTATGAAAATTAACATTGTTTTTGTAAAAAAGTTCTAGAGGCATCAGATGGCAAAAGTTTCATGAAAGCAAACTTTGTCCTGCCTACAGCTGAAATTCTAAGACACCTTCTAAATAACAACAATGAAAAATGTGCAACATTACAGAGGTCAGTAATGACAGTGTTTATGTGGAAAAAATACAGCTCAGAAAGGTATAATCAATTCTCAAATGTTGAAATTACTATTGCAGACCTCTGACATAAATTTTTGTAAACCCAAGAAAATTGCCTGTGCATATGAACTAGTAATTCATAGCATTTCATAACATTTCCATTTAAAATGCTGGATAAGCTATTCTACTTGATAATATAGAAGTTAACTTTTGCAAAGTTTAGTAAAGTACATAGCAAATACCATCCCATAAAATGTACATTATAATGGATGTTCAAAAGAATTAAAATTCTAATTAAAAATGAAGTGTTATGTAATGAAAAAGTTCATATTTTCATATTAGAAAATATTTCATCAGTATACATACAAAGAACCATGACAATGAAAACTTCGGTTTCCGCTTGCCCACTTTCATTAAAATTTGAACATACCAATAAAAGATTTTTCCAAAAAATGCATTTGTGATTGGAAATCTTAAACTGAGCCTGGGGCAAGGAGAATTGAAACACAGTTTCCTTTTGTTGTGTTAATGTTCATCTAGAAAAGTTGAGGGAAATGCAAAAATTAAGTCATTATCCCATTCAATTTTAGTTAACTGTTGGCACTAAGTGGGAATGAACAGAAAAAGCAAGCATATGAATATTTGAGAGAAACAGTAAATTGTGAATTAGGAGACGGAATGTTTATAATTGTTGCACTCCTGCAAATATTTGTTGATCCTACCCTTTTCCAAAAATATGATGTCCCTCAGAGTGAAGCCAGCAAGATGGCAGAAGGGGAGTTTTCTACCATCGCTCCCTGCACTGTTCTGGTTTTGACACCCACACACAGCCAGTGGCGAGGTTCTAGCACAACACTAGAGGAAACATCTGATCATAGACAGGCTGAAAAGGGCAAGAAGAATAGTCTCACTTACTCATGGTGTTGTGTCTCAAAGAAGGCAGGACTCAATGCCAAGAAGAGATTCCTCCCACAGTGGAAAGTGAGCAGGGAGTGAGTGAGCAGTTGCCTCCTGGCTGGGTGGGGAGCTGCTTTACAGGGTCACCTCTTTCTCACCTCACCAAGTATCCTGCAGGATCATCATGGCTGAGGGGCTGAGTAAAGCTGGAGCAGGGTAAAGAGACAGAGACTCTAATAATCCAGGGCTTGGAACTCAACAAAAAATATATATCCTACTAACCGCTTTGTAGACTCCCTCAGGAAGCCCACTGCGGAGCCACAGAGGGTGCTGCTTTCCTGAGGAGTCCCCCTGACTGGCCAGGGACACCCTTATTTCTCTCAGCATCTCAGTCCCTCTTCCATTCTAACCAGCTTCCTAAACCCCCCGCTTCCTCCCCCCCCCCAAAAAAGCAAGTATAAGCCTTTCTATTATAGAAGGCTCATAAGCAGGGACAGTAAGATGTAAGAGTAAGACAGTAAGACAGTAAGAGTAAGTAAGCTCCTTAGTGGAGCTGAGAAAAGACATACAAAGTCGAGCATTTCAGGGCATCACGTAGGGAAAACAAACGAGAGACTTTCAGTATCTGGCCTGGCTTGGCAGAATCGAGTGAAGGCATATAATCTTATGAATTCATCAACCCTAAGAGGGAATGTGAGTTATAGACCAAGTAGATCTACAGCAAAGATCTCATGTAGCCTCAGAATCACTAGCCTAGCTGAGTGGTGGTATTTTTTTCTCAAAACCAGCCAGTAAAGACTAGAGAAGGTAAAGATTTCTTCAAATGCAATGACAGCAATTCAAGACTTCAAGGGAAAAGCAAAACCAAGAAAAAAATGACACCACAAGGAACACAACAATTTTCCAATAAATAATCCCAAAGAAATGTAAATCTATAAATTTCCTAACAAAGAAGTTAAAATACTTGTTTTGAGGAATTTGAGCAGGCTACAAGAAAACACAGATACACAACTCATTGAAATTAGGAAAATACTACATAAAGAAAATAAGATGTTCAACAACCAGGTAGAAATTACAAAGAAAACCAAACCAACAAAACTCTGAAATTCTGGAGCTGATGAATACAACTGAAAAATGCAAAAGAGAATGCATGGATAGTCTTGATTGAGCAGAAGAAAGAATTTGTGAACTCCAAGACAGTAATTAAAAAATTGTCCAATTAGAGGCAAAAAAAGGGGGGGGGGGCAGGAAGAATAAAAGCCACAGGATTTATGAGAACCCATCAAAGAAATAATGTACAGGTCATGGGAGTCTGTTAAGGACAAGAGAGGGGAAAAAAAGGGAAGGGAGTTTATTAAAAAAACAAACAAACAACAACAAAAAAAAATAGCTAAAATCTGCCAAAACTTTGGAAGAAATATGGACATCTAATAAATGAGGATCAAATGTCCACAAAAGGTTCAACCTAAAGGAAACTTCACCAAGATACAGTATGATTAAACCAAATTTCCAAAAATCAAAGACAAGGATAATTTTGAAAGCATCAAGAGAAAAGAGACTTATTATATACAGCAGAACACCATTAGACTAAGTTTTTTTTTTTTTTTTTTTTTTAGAAAACTGTCCTTTAAAAATAAAGCAGGGATGAAGACTCCCAGACAAACAAAAGCTGAGAAAGTTTATCACAAGTAGACTTGCCTTACAAGGAATGCTGAGGGGGTTCTTCAAGCTGAAATAAAAGTATGCATACATATTAGTAACACAAAACCATATAAAAGTTTAAAACTCACTTTATTTATTTTTATTTTTTTTACATACAATTTTTTTTATTGTTAAATCAGAGCTGTGTACATTAGTGCAATCACCTGTACCCATTCTAAGATGCACCATAGATGTGGCCCCACCCATTACCCTCCCTCCACCAAAACCTCCCCCCTCCCTTCCCCCTTTTCCCCATAGTCTTGTGCTATAGTTAGGTTATAGCATTCATGTGAAAGCTGTAATTTAGCTTCATAGTAGGGCTGAGTACATTGGATACTTTTTCTTCCATTCCTGGGATACTTTGCTAAGAAGAATATGTTCCAGCTCCATCCATGTAAACCTGAAAGAGGTAAAGTCTCCATCTTTCTTTAAGGCTGCAT
>CAUYPK010136558.1:0-88603 GCA_963574355.1 Loris lydekkerianus | reverse complement strand
TCAGCAACAGGGCTGTGAGTTGTGCGTACGGTTCTCTGTGCCTGGCACCCAGTGACTTTGGCACAGGGAGCCCAAGGCTCTAGCAGTCTCTGGCCAGGAGAAGGGCTCCAGAGGGCACACAGTTACCAGAGTCCCTGGTCAGATGGATGAGCTAGTGTGGAGGCTGGGAGGACACAGGAGGGGGGACGCAGGGTTGCGTTGCTTCCGCAGTTCCTGGTCAGGGAATGTGGAGCCCTGGTGAGTGCGGGTCACCAGTCAGGGTTCGCTGCACACGTCTTATGGAGGTCTGGGTGGCACCAAGCCCAGGAGTGTGAGGTTGCTATGAGCTGTGACGTCAGGGCACTCTATCCAAGGCAACAGCCCAAGACTCCAGTGTGCCAAGACTGTCTCACTCTTTCCCTAAGGATACTGCCTGTGAGGCAGTTCAGTCCCCACCTTTAAGCTGCTCAGTCACTAGGTTACTTTGTCCCGCCCGTTCCTTACTCTGGAACCCTGAGGGCGGGGCTTGCTGGAGCAGTTTTTTCACACAATGGCTTTCACTGAGCCCAGCTCAGTGGCTCATTTTGGAGCCCCAGAGAATTCCCAACATTCTCCACACTTCTGCTCAAGCTTTCCCCAAGGCAGCTCAACTGAGTGCTAAGTCCAAGAACACCAAAACAGTTCACAGGTAAGGCCTTTCCAGTTTGCAGTCTTAGTGCTGCTTGTACTCACGGTTGCTGCCTTAGATCGATTGAACACATGCATCCACTTGCCAGTTTTCCACTGTTTTTGTCCTCCTCCTGGGTCCCTTGCTGGCTCCCTGTATCCTCAAAGGGATGATCATAGGCAGATCCCACCGGCCAGAGATGTCTGGAGTCTTGTCTCCCCAGATTCCCCGTGCCCTGTTGCAGGGAAGCTGTTACTCAGCCGCCATCTATAATCCCCCATGCTGAAAGGTTTAGAACATTCCATAAACTTCTTTGATAAAGCAGTGGCATGGTTGACTACGTTAACTCAAGCCCGGAAATTTCTACTGCAGATAAAAAGTTTAAACAGCATCGCATGCTGCAGAGAAATCTTTTATGAAAGGAAGTGTCAGGCGATGCAACAAACTTCATTGTTTTATTTTAAGAAATTGCAGCAGCCAGGCTTTAGCAACCACTATGGTGGCAGTCTGCTGCCATCAGCATTGAGGGAGGATCCTCCACCAACACAAAGACTGCGAGGCACTAAGGGGTCAGATAATCATTAGCATTTTCCACAATAATACGGTGTTTATTAACATATTCACACACTACATTTTCAGACCTAATACTATTACATACTTATTAGACTACAGTATAGTGTTACTATAACTCTTATATACTGAGAAACCAAAAAGCTTGCTTTATTGTGATACTAGCTTTATTTCAGTAATCTAGAGCTAAGCCTCCGATATCTGTGGGTAGGCCTGTGTGTACATATATAGCCACACAATCACACACACACACACACACACACACATGCACACACAGGGTTATGGGTGGTGGTGGTGGTGAATGCCTTTACTTGTTAGTTATGGGCCTGTAAGGCAGTAAAGAGAAAGCTTAAAAAAACAGAATAAAAAAATTTTGAGAATTGCAATTTGCTGAACTTACAGAGATTTGGTATAAAGTGCGAATAACCATATCTCATATTAAAGAGCATCACAAGCAGTTGAAAGTTTGAACAATCAAGTGACTAGAATAACTTTGCCAGTTGATGTCAGTCAGCCTCTGCCATTAGTCCTGTAATGATGAAAAAACGTATGCATAAAACTAGCTATCACTTCACTGCTGCCAAGTGTCTAACCACAAGCAACAGAGATTTCTCAGGGACACTAACTAGTTCTATTATTTGACATTAAGCTGATTACATTGGATTCCTTCCACCCTTGCAGAGATAACAATTTATCTTGTCTGATCAACACATATTCTAAGTATGAGTTTTCTTTCCTAGTCGTATGGCTTAATTCAACACCAGTATCTAAATTCTTACAGATATTTGACACATTAACACAAGATCCTGAATTATATTGCACCGAACCAAGGAACTCACTAGGCAGCAGGGAGGTGTGGAAGCAGGGACATCACTACAGGGTCCACGCTATACTATTCAGAAGCGAGCAGCTTGACTGAGATGAGCAACAGCCTGTTAGAGACGTGGCTACAAACTCTACTTGGAGATAACACCTTACACAAATGAAGTGCCATCCTTCAGGGCTCTGGATGTACCTTAAATATGTAATCATTTTGTGACACTGTGTCACCAATAGGAAAAACAGATTAGCCAAGGGACCATAGGAGTGGCTTTGCTTACCATCACTTATCGTGACCCTCTTAGAGAATTTGTGCTCTCCCTCACCAAAATTCTAAACTCTGTGAGTTTAGAGGTCCTAGACTCCAGAAGGAAATTTCTTCCTACAGGAAAATCATATTAAACCTTAAGTAATATAGCTCCTACTCTGTCATGTTATTGGGTTCCTCATATCAAGAAACTACCAGCAAGGAAAGGAATCAGCACTCTGCTGTATATCCTTTATTATCAGAAGAGTAGCACCATTGTTACCTAGTGGGTTTGGGGAGGAACGTGCCTTGCACCCATATAATACATGTTGGTGTGTCTTGATGCTCTCTTGTCTAGTTTAAATGGTAAATGGACAAATTATGCAGTCATGGCCCGAGAAAGCATGGTGACCAGGAGGTCAGACCCCTAATAGCTGAGGTTCTGAATCTCCTCATTAGAGTGTTTAGCTGATGGTGAGAATAACAGACATTTGCTAGAAAAGAAAGGATATATTGAGGGTCAGCCAGAGACTGAAAAGCTCTGAAACTGTACTCCTCCTGCTTGTTGGCCACTTGGGTCTATAATTCCTGCTTACTATATTTTAGGAACAGCTATGTCAGGTGTCTGGTTGACTTGTTTTCATAGGTAAATTTCTTAAAGGAAGCTTAGTGGGTAAGCTTCCCTTCCCACTTTAATATATTTTTTATTTACTATTTTGTTTGAAGAAGAGGAGCACAGTTTCAGATCTTTTCCCTGGCTGATACTTAACATATCAGTCCCTGGCTGATACTTAACATATAGTTACTGATAATGATCTGATGATGGAAGGTAAATTAGGAGGATTTGTAAAATTAATAGAAGATGATGCAATTGTCACACAATACTCATGGTTGATGAGGTATCATTGCATAGTACATCAAAAATTATATGCAAAAGCTTTAAAAGTGGATATGTCTTACAAATTGTCGTCAAGACTGTAAATTGTATAAGGTCCAAGGGACTGAATCATCACCCACTCCAGGAATTCCTTAAAAGTATTAATGCTGACTACGGTCATATCATTTCCCTTTCAAAGTAAGACAGCTAAGTTGATGCCAAACGGTGAAAAAATTTGATTTATGACATGTTGTCATTTATGGTATCAAAAACCAAATTTGTGCCAGAACTTGACAAAGAAAGCTGATTTACAGATTTAGCATTTTATGTGGATTTAATTGCCCATATAAGTGAGTTACACATGTGTCTTCAAGGTAAAAACCAAGTTATAAATACAATGATTTAAACTATAACAGTCTTCCAAATGAAACTGAAATTATGGCAAGCACAAATTAAGGCACACAATTTAATACATTTTGACACATTAGCTAAACATAGTTCTGTGAACAGCTGAAAATATGCACCTTGCTTTTCAATTTGATACAATAATTTGAAGACAGACTTAAAATTTCTGAGAAAATTATCAATATTTTGGTACATTTGCAATTCCATTTTCAGTTGACATAAATAAGTTACCTGCCAATTTTTAAATGGAACGTGTAAAGTTGCAATCTGACTTTCAACTTAAAGAAAAAATTGATCATGTCTCTTTTCTGGAATGTTATAGATTCTGTCTTCCCAGAGACAAATATCCTTTCTTCACAATCACACCTTATTCATGCCATTGCTTTTTGGCAGCACTTACATTTGTGAGCAACTAATTTCAAGAATGAAGCACATTAAGAGTAAATTAGAACCAAACTATCTAATGAGCACCTTGAGAGCTTGCTGACAATTGCAACTACTTCCATCAAACCAGATGTTGATGCATTGGTTTCTCAAATACAACGTCAAACATCCTACCAGTTTCATGTTGCCCATTTTTCTTTTACATTTATAATGAAAGACATGAAAAAGATGTTCTATTTTTTTTCAATGCCTAGTTGTGTACATTATTTTCTATATTAGTGATTCCAAACTTGGGACCTGCTCGAAGATTTTTAAATATTCTCTGAACCAGCTACTACATAATCAGGATCGTTTTGTGATCCTCATGCTCTGTGGTGGATATTATGAACAATATGCACAGACCTTGGACATTTTTTTTTAATTTTGCTCCCTAGTTTTTGTTAATGTTTGTGTATTTAATACAACCTGAGAAAACTCTTCTTCTTCCCCTGTGGCCCAGAGAAGTCAAAAGTTTGGACACTCCTGCCTTATGTGGACCACCCAGATACTGTCCACTTACACCTCTGAAGTTTGTGTTCCACAGCAGCTGGGGATTGACACCTTTCAGCTTACCCCACTCTGGAAATTACCCTCAATTGAACTGAGCCCCTTATACTTCCTTCCTAGGCACAGCCTGAAATTGTTGGCAATGCAGGGGCATGATAGCCTGGCCCTTTTGCTACATTTTGGCATGACTCTGAGTGCTCTGAATGATCATTTTAGCTCCATAGTTTTGTGGGATTAGTTGAAATCTTTTTTTTGTGATTGTATTGGAATTTACTGCTTTCTTTACCAGATCCTATTTCCTCTTAGGGACACAGGTATCGATCCAGAGAGCACTTTCAAGCAAATCTTCTACACACAAATTTCAGAGTCTCAGAGTTTCTTCCCTAAGAATCTGCAGTTCCTTTAGAAAACAGGAAAAAGCTGAAAGACTGTAAGAGGAACAGGATGCTTCAAATAATGGATTCAGGAATCAAATCTGTGTGATGTGACAGATTACCATCTCCAGATCAGGGGCTGAGAGGCACTCTAGAATGCATGGTGTTTAATAGAAAACAGCAGCTTAGTTAACTCCACTGGAATGTATGGAGCACATTTGGCTCACCAAGGTTTTCCCAACATTACCGGAAGAGCCCCTCTCTTAGACACTTTCCTTATTAGCTACTAATTGCCCTGGATGTGGGCAGCTTCAGGATGAGCGTGTGTTTGGATAAGGCTGCTCTGGAGCTGAGAAAAGCTCGGAGGAAGCTGTCAGCTGGACACTCTCTGCTGACCACACTTTTAGCACTTTCTTTGAATGAGACAAGCAATCTTTCAATGAAGGAGGCTCTGGGGAAGGCATACTCTTTTCTGTCTCATCAATAAATCAAGTCTATAAAATTTATCATATTTTACCTAAGGCAGGTATTTAATTGCTTGAATTTCATTCTTTTGTATGTAAAATACTAAATAAAAACACAGTGGTACCTAGCTCTTTGGATATGGTGTGAATAAAATTAAGTAGCATATGTGAAGTGTCTTCCATTGTTTTGGTAGGTAGTTATTATGGGTTAGGCCATGGTTATGGTTATAATTATTAAATAATAGATAGAACTTTGTAATTCATAAGCTAGAAAAGTTAAAAAAAAGAGAGAGGAAGAAATTCCTCTCTGTCTTACAAAAATGTTAAACTTGTCAACAGCCAATCAGATTGTAGGGAGCATTAATGCTTAAGGCTGAGGGGTTCCTAAGTGGTCAAAGGTCAGCAGTAACAAGAGGGCTATTTAAAACATTATTTTTCAAATTTGTTCTGAAAAAAAGAATTTAGGTACAGAAATGTATCTAGGAAATTTTACTTACCAAGTGATTTATCATGTTTAGATTCTGCTGCTTTAATAAAGCAAGTGTCCTGTTGCTAATTAAGTGTTTGGATTCTGACATTTTCCATGTGAATTGCATATTTAATGAGTGAGTTGGACACAACACTCTCAAATTCTCTTTCACTCTACTGTTCTGATATTCCTTTGTGTAAATCTATCCACATTATGTCATTTTACTTACAGATAGTTATGATAAGCATTGTTCTGTATCTCAATGATGCCACAGAACCAGTTTCCCTAAACTCAAACCAACCCCCTCAGAAGGCCACATATTGATATGGATGAGAGTCTACTATTTTCTAATTGCTATCAAGTTTCACTTTGTACTACTATTTTCTTTTCCCTCCTACCCTCTATAGGAACATTCTTCATGAAAGGATGCGTTATCTTCTCATCAGGGAGCCATAATTACACATTGACTCTTCCTTATCCAAAATGCTTGGGACCACAAATGTTTTAGATTTTTTATTTTTCCAGATTTTAGAATATTTATATATTCATAATGAGACAAGCACATAACTTAGGGATGGGCCTACATCTAAACATGAAATTTACTTATGTTTCATTTATACTTTATACACATAACCTACAGGTAACTTTAAATAACATTTTTAGTAATTTTGTTTATAAAACAAGATCTTGACTGTGTTTTGATTATAAGCTATATCACATGAGTTGAAGTGTAGAATTTACCTGTGATGTCACATTAGCACTTTAAAGGGAAGAGATTTTGGAGGATTTTAGATTTCAGATTTGCAGATTACCTTTATTTCATTTTTCATCTCAAGACCTACTGTACTGTTCCTGCTATTCTGATGACTCAGCCTCACTTGACCACAAATAGATAATTTTGCATAGCTGCCTGCCTATTATACAACCTACAAACAAACTCTTTGTAGCTGAAAAATCTACTGTCAACAAATTGTAGAGTTGTACTGAAGAAAGTCCTTGGTATTTTTTATTCCAAAATTATCTGCATATTTTTAATATAGATTTCTTCACACCTTATATTTATTGCATGTTCTAATTTAATAATTTTAACTCAGTGTAATACAATGTTTCAGCTTTCACATGAAGGCTATAACCCAACTATACCACAAGACGATGAAGAAAGGACCAAGGAAGGGGAAGGGAGGGGGGAGGTTTAGGTGGAGGGAGGGTGATGGGTTGGGCCACATCTATGGTGCATATTTTTATCTATAATAAAACAAAAAGAAAAAAGAAAAAAATAAATAAAAATAAATAAATAAAAAATAAAAACACAAATTTATTGGCTAATGATATGTCAATAGCCCAATGGATCCAAATAAAGATATATTTAGATATTTGATTTCTGACAAAAGTAGTATTACAAAACAACAGGAATAATCTTTTCAATTGATAACTCCCAGGATGATGGCATAGAAATGAAAAATAAAATTTGGTCACAGCCTTTACTCTCTACTCAAAATTATTTCTGTTGAGTTATAGATTGGATTACATGTATGAATAACAAATGGTATCGCAATTAAGTCCTAAATGTTAATAAATGATAATATTTTTATAAACTTCTCACTAATGTTAAAGATTGATAAAATCAACTACATTAAAGATAAAATGTGATGTTCTTATGAAACCACCATAAATAGCTTAAAATTTTTTTTAAAATTATCACGACCAATTATTTCTTTGCAGAAATTTCATTTGACATATATACATACCTCATAACCCATAAAACCAATATTATTCCTTCCTTCCCCCAAATGCTTGCATATATATATATATATATATACATACATAAGACATATGTAAACATATTGTAAGTGTATATATATGTAAGACATATATAAATATGTTGAGAGTAGAATTATCCCTAAAAAGATATTAAGAGTTGATGAGGAAAAAGAAAGAAAAAAATGCTTTAGAAGAGAAAGTAGAGGGAAATTAGTTTAATTTCTTTAGCTCTGTATACAAATAAAGTACCAGTCTAGAATTTTATAAATATAAAAATTTAAAGTAGAATTACTTATGTCTACCAAAAGTATCAGAAAGTAAGGTGTATAAAAATGTCAGCTTTACTCCTTAGCACTGCTTCTTACTTCTGTTTAATCTCTCTAGCTACTTAACCATCTTGCACATCATATGTCGGAAGACATTTTGGCACACATTCCCATGCACTTTGTATATGAGAACACCACTTGTATCCTGCAATATTATCTGCTAGAAAAATGCTGTTTTTTTAGCAGTCAAAAAAAGTATTATTTTATCCCTTTGAGTGTAATGTTGTTCTCCACAAATCTAAAAATGCTGAAATATAAAGAAGCCATGAAAACTTTAGAAAGAAAAATACAAAAATTGTTTTTGAAAACTTTTTCCCTCATTGAATTCAAGTTCATAATGTTGACAAGATCTTTGGCTGAAAATGATACAAGGTTGCCATTCTACTTCCCCACAAAATAAAGATCATCTCACTCCACATTCCATGGTATAGTGAAATAGTAAAAAATCTATTAAGAACTGAATGAATCGCCCTAAAATTCTTGTGTTGAAGCTCTGACCCTCCCTGTAACAAAGTCAGGACCTTTGGAAGGCAGTTTAATTAAATGAACTCTGAGAAGCCCCCAGGATGAGATTAGTTCTCACAGAACAGTGAAGGACACTGGTGGAGCCTATCTCAGGCATGTGAAGTCACAAAGGAGGCCCTCTGTGAACAGAGAAGTAGGTCTACGCGAGGAACTGAATGCTGGCGCCTTGACTGAGGACTCCCCTGACTCTAAAATCACCAGGAATAAATGTTTATCATTGAAGCCACCCAGTCTACAGGATTTTGTTATATCATCTCAAGCTAATTAAGAGAGCATCATAAGATAATAAAGAGACTAAGCACATTTGTCACTCATTTGAAGTTATCCTAACAGCACTATTTCTCCATACATATCCTATTCATGTACAGCTCTAAAAAAAATTTGAATCAATTTTTTAAAATCTTTTAGTACATAAATGGTACTATAAATGATTCATAAATGAACTGAAAAATATTACTCTATGTTAAATTTGAATAAATTTCTTCAAACTTAGAATTTTCTTTATCTTACATATGAAATTGTACTGAAACTCAAAGTGCATGAAGTAAAAGATTTAATTAGCTCTGAAGAGGTGAAATGTGTTTGGGTAGAAGTAGTGACAATAAGATGCAGATGGCTCTTTGCTAACAGTGTTAATATCTTAATGATTTTAAACCAAAAGCAGCACGGCTGAAACAGATCTTCAAATATAACCATGTATCAACTTGCTTGGTACCATTTTAAATGTTTTGAACTTTGATGAAATTAATTTTGGGATAATTCAAGCCAATTTACTCTCTAGTAAATTTCTCAGTTCTTACCTTCATCTTTCCCATTTGCATTTACCCACAGATCCATGTATCCCTACTTAACATTTTAAAATATTAATTATGTATCTGGCATTGGTTAAGTATTAAAAATGTAGTTCCTTGATATGAAGGGATTAACATATAGAAAGGGTACATGTATACTAATTATGCAGTAATTATACCAAAGGTAGGTGTACTAATTATAATAAGGTAAATAGAAATGCTAATATTAAAATATGATGGAAATACACAAGATGAGGTACTGATCACTGTTAGAAGGTGCTATTAATATGCAAGTATAGAAAAGGGAATCTTCTAGAGAACATGAGATTTCATTTGATGACAAACAACAAAAGTTTATGTGGACAGGAAAAATTGCTAATGATATTCCAAGCAGAAAATAAATTCAGAGCAGAGGCTTCTGTTCATATTCAATTGGTAAGAATCATTTCATAGACACTCTGAATCCAAGAGTGTCTGGGAAATGCATCCAATGTCTGGGCAGCTATCTTCTAGCAAAAAAGAAAAAATAAAGAAAGAAAAAGAAAAAGAAAAAAAGAAAAGAAAGAAAAAGAAACAAACAAAAAAAGCCCATCATTTTGGAGAGGCAATGGAAAATGCTAAATAACAAAGAAATAAGATCGTTCATTTTTCAACTTATATATTGCTATATTATATACCTTGACAAAACACAGTGGCTTAAAGCTACAATTTATAATTATTTTTCATGAGAGTGAGGTTTTACTAGGAGTAAATGGATAATTCTTACTTGGTGTATCTCATGGTTATACTCAATTAGTGGCTGGGGTTGAGGTTATCTTAAGTTTCCACTGGGCTGAATATTCAAGATGGTTCATTTGTTAAAGTTGAGGTCTGCAATTTGGGAACTCAGGGCTGTTTAGTTGGGTGCCTGCATGTGGCTTTAACATGTGGTTCAAGCTTCTCACAGCCTGGCAACTGGAATCTAAAAGCAAATCTTCTCAAAGGACATCAGATAAACTGCCAGCATTTTAAAAGCTGAGACAAGACTGGGCACAGCGGTGTATGTCTGTAGTCCCAGCCACTATGGAGGCTTAGGCAGGAGGATTGCCATAGCTGAGGAGTATCAGGCTGCAGTGAGCTATGATGGTACCTCTGTACTGTAGCCCGGTTGACAGAGTGGAACCATGCCTCAAACAAAAAAAAAAAAAAGAAAGAAAAAAAGAAAAAAAGAAAGCTCTGAGACCAAAAACTGGTACAGTGTGCAAATTCTGTTAGTCATAGCAATCAGAAAGCTTTCTCACATTTAAGGGAAAGGAAAAGAGGCCTAACCTCTTGATGAGAGAAGTTTTAAAGAATTTTTAGCAATCTTCAATTCACCATTATTTTCCCTCTGCTCACACATTTATGTTCTGACCCCCTCTCCCTGAAAAATACTTTGACTCTGTCCTCAGACCTTTAAAATCCTGTCTCAATATAGCATTGGCTCAAAGTCCTGGATTTTGTTATCTACATTAAATCTAGGTGTTACCATACTCCTTGGATGTTGTTTCTTGAGCACGATTCCTCTCATTTTAAAAATGTGTGAGCTCAATTGATAAGTTGTCTGCTTACCCTCTATCCTTTCCCTTCAAACAAAGCAAAACACATTTGACATCATACAATAAGATAGAGACAGCATAACCACAACAGATCTTCCCATTCAAAAAGGAAATTCATAGGCACATAGCGATCACTGTTTCCTAGGAACTCCAATATTCAGTCTGGAGGATGTCACCAGTTTCATGATTAAAGCTGAACCCTGCTTCCTGGGAATATATTCTGTCCTTTTAGCTCTATTCCATGTGCTCTTGGTTCTGTCCTTTGAATTGTTCTTTTTGGCTCATGTAACCACTGGGGCCTCCAATGATAGGTCAGAAGATTAGGTGGCTCTAAGCCCTCTGTTTATTTTGTGCTCTGTTCATCCATTTTAGTTCAAACTATTGTTGCTTGTGCTGATACATCTTAAAAATATTGCAAGTTTTCATTGATATTATTAGGCTACGTGATTAGATAGGTTTTTCTTTCTCTTATGAAAGAATCTGTCTGAAGTGGGTATGAGATAATGTCTTTAAGATTCCTAGGAACACTCAGTTTTAAAAGAGATCAACAAGGTAATCTCTTAAGTTCTGTTGGCTTTTGTCTTGTAGAAACAATATATGTGGTGCCATCATAGATCTTTTTGACATCTTAATAAAAAATCTTTCAGGGCTCTATGCCCATAGCACAGTGGTTACCAGCACCAGCCACATACACCGAGGCTGGAGGATTTCAACCCAGCCTGGGCCAGCTAAACAATGACAACTGCAACAAAAAATAGCTGGGTGTTGTGGCAGGCACCTGCAGTCCCAGTTACTTGGGAGGCTGAGGCAAGAGAATCACTTAAGCCCAAGAGTTTGAGGTTGCTGTGAGCTGCGATGCTATGGCACTCTACCCAGGCTGACATAGTGAGAGTCTGTCTCTCTCGCTCTTTCAAAAAAAATCTTTAAGCCCTGTACTAGCTTTGCTATTTATCCTGAAGCCCTTTCTTACTTCATTAATCTTCTGTTGGGAAAGAATATGGATGGAAAATACATTGATTTTTCAAACCCAGGGAATTCTTGCTCCTTTATTTCATCTGTTGATGTTCAAAAGCTTAGCATTTCTTTCATTGGTTGATATTTATCTATCATATTTTTCTCCTAGGCATCTAAAAGAAATGGGTTCTACCTTCTAAATTCTGCTTGGAAGTTCTCAAAGCCAGATCCATGAGTCAATTAAGTACCTTTTCTGCTATCCATGTTATTGCCTTTTTTTTTTTTTTTGCAACTACACATTGCAAGTATACTATTTCCTCTAGCCACCAACAACAAATTCTTCACTGACATTTCTTTCCTCACTGATACTCTCCTTGAGAAATTTAAAGGGATATTTTCAGTGCCCTTCCAATTTTGTTTTCTAGGTGGTCCAAATCCAGTGATATATCCAGATATATAATTCTATTATAATTATCTATTATAGAACAAGTTACCTCCTAAGTTAAATACTTTAAATAACAAAAATTCTATTGTATCTAATAATTTTGTGAGTCAGAACATTAAGCAGTGATAATCTGACCAAATCTTCTGCTTTATGTAGGACATTGAATCAGATGGGTTAGTTTAGAGGGACCAGAGAAGCTTCACTTATATGTCTGATATTTTGTCAAGATGATGAGAAAGGTGGGCTCAGCTTAAACCATAGCCCTTAGTAAAAATTCATGGCATTCAAGTGTGGGTGTCAGGATAGCCAGACATCTCACATGGTAGCTGAAGCCTCCTCGAGAGAAATTTCCCAGAGAGAGATATGGGAAACGACAATATGTTCTGCTAAGACCTGATCCTGGATACTGGCAAAGTGTGACTTCATCATATAGCACACTGGCAAAGTAGTCTTAGAGCCTGTTCAGATCAAAGGGAGGAGGAATTTTAAAGAAATGTGTGCCCCTATTTAATTCACTATATGCTCTCTTTGGAGAATGAAGTCACAGGAGTATATCACAGGTAGAAGAAAGTACAATAATGAGTGAAAATTGTAACTATTGTAGTCTTTAATGATATGATAAAGAGCTTGAACTTTAATCCTTAAAGCAATGAGAAGGCATCACAGATATCTTATTGTAGAAAAATTATAAATGTTGGTAAAATTAAGAAATTTTGTGGTGAAAGAAAAGAGAAACAGAACAGAATCTTGATAGAAAGAGAAATATAAAGGAAGATTAACTTTTTTGTTTTTAATATCAAGGGATATTTACATGATTTTAGTCTTTAGGGAAGGAGCCTATAGGAGGTTGATGCATAAAAAGTGTGAGGGATAAAGGAGAGGAAAAGGTCTTGGAGGGAAACCAGACCTTTTCTACCACAGCTTTCTACCATAGCCTTTTGAATTAGTCTTCCAAAGAAGTAGCCTTTATCTTTTCCATGAGTCCAAAAGAATGTGGTAAGAATGGATAATTTTGCCTGGAGTAGTTGGTAGGCTCTCCAAAGGTTATCCAATACCAAATCCTTGAAACCTGTGAATGTATTACTTATGTGGAAAAACAGAGTTTTGGTGGATGTGATTAAATTCAGACTTTATAAGGAGATTATTCTAGATTATCTGGATGGGTCTTCAAAACAATTGTGTATATCTTTATAAGTGGGAAGCACAGGGATATGGTATTAAATACAGAGAAAGAGGTACTATGAAGACAGAGCAAAAAGACACTTGAAGAAGAACAGAAAGACACTTGAAGAAGTCCAGCTTTAAAGCTTAGATTGCAGCCCCAAATTCTATACCATTTTGTACCAGAGGTGCGAGTATTCACAGGTTTTTGTACCTAGGAGAGGTCCTGGAACATATCCGCCATGAATACTGAGTGACAACTCTACTTGTTTCTGCATATGTACGTATATGCATGATTGGGGTGTACCTATAGCCTGGAGTCAGTGTGCAGAAAACCAATGTAAATCTTAGCTTTGGATACAAATTTGTTATTTTCAATTTCTAGGGTCACTACTTTTTATATTTGTAAACTTACACAAATTATTTAACTTCTCTGTGCCAGTTTTAGTCTTTAAGAAATGGTGATAATTGTAGGACATACTTCATGGAATTGTTCTGTTTATTAAGTAATTTATAACTATAATATATTTATAAAGTGCCTAGAGCTTTGTAAGAAACTAATCTGTATATTAACACTTTACTGAGTTAAGGAAGGCATAAATATTGCTTAGTTTTAATGAATATTCTCTTTTTACATTCTAGAAATTGTTTTAATTTGAATAATTACCATCACTATGTTAATTTTTTTAATTTGGATAGTTTACCATCTATATGTTAATTCTATTTGTTATTTGTTTGGTTTATACACCAGCTTATAGATCTAGCCCAAGCCAGAGAACATGAGTCTTATTATTTATTTAAGCTGAGGAAAGCAATTGACAGAGCTAAAGTAGGATGTTAATTAAGTTACCATTATGTATGCTACAAAAGATCTCCATTAAAATTTAAGTTAATGTCTTCTTTGAGGTGAGAGATAGGGATTCATTGCTAGCATTAAGTGTCTATAGTTAATTATTTTGAAACTTAGCTTATTGAGTAAAAAATTACCTTGCTAAAGATAATTACTCTTATGTTCAAACTAATCATCATTGAATGATCAGAAAATATTTAAAGAGCATGGCTTTTCTTGTATTTTCCCCCCAAAATATCCAATCAATTAGATTTCATTTGCAATGAACATCAACAAATGTCTATAATATGATCATTTTATCACAAGTACTAGTTAATAATTTAAAATATATATATTGCATCTAGTATGTGTATATTTCTTAATGAAAATAATGAAACTTCAGAGATGTTGAAAGAGAGCAATAAATTTGTTCAAAAAATAAATATGCAAAATTTTAAAGTAAAATTTTGATTTTTCCCTGCTAATGACAATCAGTTTTATTATTTTGGAGCATCTAATTACTCTATTCCACTGGAAGAAAAAACTACAAGATAGTAAAATGCTCAGAAAAAGTAGTCTGTATAAAACAATACATTTAAACCTCTCATTTTAGGCAAAGATCATGAAGAGAAAAACAATATTAAAAAGAAGACAGAAAGAAATGTTAGGTTTGAGGTTTTGCTGGTATGAAACAAATAAATAATAGAGTGATTTTACAAAAATGGCAGAACAGGAAGTTCCAGACTTTCTTTTCCCACAGAGACTCCTACTTAACAAGTATAGAACATCTAAAAAGGGTTCGTGAGAACTCAAGAAACTAGTTACAGCCAAGAACAAACAGTACCTCAGGTAATTATGCTGAAATGGGTAAGAAAAGTAATTTCCTTTCACTCACTGTACCTCTTCTTCCAAGCCAGTACAGCTTTGCCCAATTAGGAAAAAACAAACAAACAAAAAAAAAAACAATTAACTTACAGCTTCTTACTTGGAAAAAGGAAAAGTGGAAGTATGACTAAAAGTCGGACTTTTAGGGGAACTACCTGAAGGACTGGTTTCTGTCTTATTGATTTGAAATATTAACTAGGAAACAGCATATTTTGGATACCTAAGTCATTTTGACAACAAGGAAAACTGGGGATCTTGTTGAAGCACCAGAAAAACCTGTAGTACTATAGACAGACACCAGAGAGAGTGTGATAGTATGAGCTAACAGAGGCACCAGCCACATGCACCTGAGCTGGTGGGTTCAAATCCAGCCCAGGCCTGCCAAACAGTAATGATGGCTGCAATGAAAAAATAGCTGGGCATTGTGGTGGGCACCTGTAGTCCCAGCTATTTGGGAGGCAGAGGCAGGAGAATCACTTAAGCCCAGGAGTAAGTAGGAGATTGCTGTGAGCTGTGACGCCATGGCACTCTACCCAGGGCAACAGCTTGAGTCTCTGTCAAAAAAAAAAAAAAAAAAAGAAAGAAAAGAAAAGAAAAAGAAAAGAAACAGACCCACCTCTGAACTCTGAAACTGGGAAATTAAATGAATAAGCCAAGAGAAGTTTCATTCTCAGAAAAGATTGGAGAGGTCTACAGAATCTCTAGCCAGTCCAATTGATATAAGTCTTATCCTTTATGAAATCATTTCTTAAAGATGGAAACATTCTTAAGTACAGAGAACAGCCCAATGAAAGGAACAAAATAAATACCCAAACTGGACTCTAGGAAAACAAATGAAAATCTATGAATTGCCTGACAAAGAATTCAAAATATCTTGCCACAACAAATAAACAAGCAAGGTGATGATTGCGTTAATCAGTTCAATGTAAGCATTCTACATTGTTTGTTAATTCAGCACGTTGTACCCCATACATGCATTAATGTCCACAGTCATGATTTAGTAAAGAGAAAAAAAATTAAAAAAAATTTACTTAAATAAACACAGTTAACTACAAACACAGCTAAATAAAATCAGGAAGATGATATATAAACAAAAGGAGAATATCAATACAGAGAGGAGAATTATAAAATGATCAAAATTGAAATTCTGAAGCTGAAGAATACAACATCTGAACTAAAATTTCAGCAGAGAGTTTCAACAGCACACTTGATCAAGCAAAGACAAAAAAAAAATAAAAATAAAATAAAATCAGGGAACTTGAAGATAGGTCATTTGTAATTACTGAGTCAGAAAACAAAAAGAAAAACTAATGAAGAAATGCAAAAACAGGCTGAGGGGCTTATGGAATATCATTGAGTAGACCATTATCTGTATTATGTGATTATCAGAATGAGGCGTGTAAAAGAAAGAGTCAGAGAGTTTATTTAAAAAAGTAATGGCTGATAACTTCTGAAATCTGAGGAAGAAAATGGACTTCCAACTTCAAGAAAGACAAAGGGCACCACTGGAATGAATTAAAAAAGGCATAGACCAAGACATGTAATTAAATGATTAGAGTTAAAAATAAAGTGAAAATCTTGAAAGTAGCAAGGGAAAAGCAACTTTTCCTATCTATGTAGGGTGTCTCCTACTAGACTATCAGCAAATTTCTCAGCAGAAATATGATAGGGCAGAAGGGAACAAATGATACACTTAAAGTACTGAATAGAAAAAAATAAATTACAACCAATATGTTGGTCATTACAAAAGTCTTGAGATACATAAAAATCAAGAAACATAAATCCTTGTGGATAGAAAGAAATGAATAAGCCCAGCAAGTTGAAACTTGCATGGGTTAATCAGAAAGAATGCTGTCGATTATGTTTCTTGGAAGTGAAGTATTAAACCATAACACAGTCTGTCTCAAAACTTTCATAGTGGTCTACATACTATATCCAGCATAATAATCTTTTGAAAAATAAACAGAAATATAGATATTTCTAAACAAACAAAAGCTAATAAAATGTATAAGTACTAGATCTACCTTAGAATAAATTCTCCAGGGAATATTTCAAGTTGAAATAAAAGGAAGCTAGACAACAACTCAAGAGCATTTGAAAATAGAAAGTTTTGTGGCAAAGATAAATACATAAACAAGTATAAAATCCGACAGTCCTGTAATGCATAACTCCCTTTTAATTTTGGAACATAATTCATAAGATAAAAGCATAAAAATACATATAACTATAAAACTAAATAAATGAGTATAAAATATAAAAAGAAATAATTTGTGACATTGATAACAAAATGTGGGGGAAGAGGAAATGTAAAGAAATATAATTTTTGTTTATAATATAACTCATTGTCTGTTTAAAATAGGTTGTTATAAGATTTCTTTTCATAATATCTTTGGTAATTATGAAGAAAATACCTGTAAGAGACACATAAGAGAAAATGAGAAAGGAATCAGTACATACCACTACAAAAGAAAAAAATCAATAAAACATAATGGAAAACAGTAGAACAGGAAATATAAAGACTACATATAAGACATAAAGAAAATAATTAACCTTGTAGCACTAGTAAATTTTGTTTTTTTATCAGTAATTGCTTCAAATGTATGTGGATTACAATCCTCAATCAAGAGGCATAATATGCTATTTATATAATTTTAACTTTAGATATTAAGAAAACACACAGATTGAATGGAAAAAGATAAAGTTTAAGGACATATTAAGCAAAATGTCCAGTCACAAAGGGACAAATGCCACATGATTCCATTTATATGAGATATCTAAATGGTGAAATTTAGACGCAGAAAGTAAAATGGTGGTTGTCAGGATGTGAGGCTGGGAGACAAGGAAGAGCATGTTAAATTGTTAGAGAGTTTCAGTTTCACAAGATGAAAACGTTACAGAGATCTGTTACACAACAGTGTGTATATAGTTAACACTACTGTACACTAAAAAATGGTTAAGATGATAAATATTGTGTTACTTTTTTATTTCAATAAAAATAAAGTAAGAAATCCATCTAGGCTAACAGGGGTAAGACCAAAACCATCTGTCAAGAAACTTTATTTAATACTTTCTTCTAAATGTAAGATCCTGAAAAAATTACTATAGGATGTTCTTCTAGTTGTTTTGAGTCCCACTGAAGAAATAAGTATAACCACAGAATAGGACAAAAATATACACAGGCAGTAGATATTAAGCACAAAGTGAGCAATACAGCAGCAAGTGTAGACACTGAGGAGCATCTAAGGGCTTGGTGATCAAAACCCTGGTCTAAGATGTCAGGTAGATTTACATTTGAATTCTGGTCCTTCTACTTATTATCTATGAAATGTAGGGCAAATGTACATTAGTCTCCTTGTCTAAAAAAAAAAGAGAAACAATAAATCCTACTTCACAGGGTTGTTGTCTGTATTTAATAAAATAGTTATGTAAAATGTCTAGCATAGCATTTGATTTACAGAATACTTAACAATTCATGGCATTCTCATTAAAAAAAAGAGCAAAGAAAATAGGGGACATACCCCATAAACCCTTAATCATTATAAACATTGTAGTTCATTAATGGAGATTGTTGAGGAAAAACTCATAGTCCGGTCTCCTAAGATACTGGGCCTCCTATTTGCTGAGGGAGATGAAGTTTTCTAAGAGGGGAAACTGGGTTGTCAGAGCCCCAGAGAAAGCCATGGCAGTGTGGGTGGGTTCCAGATGAATACAAAGGAACTGCTTTAACTAACATCACTGCCTCTTCAAATATCCTGATAAAAGGGAGTCTAACATGATGCTTCCCATTTGGTTTTTATTTCTAAAAATTATTGGCTATTCAGAATTTTTTCTGATTCTATATGAAACAAAGTTCTATATTTTCAAGTGCTTCAAAATATGACATTAGTGCTTTCATGGGGATCGCATTAAATATTTAGATTGTTTGGGGTAGTATGGACATTTTAACAATGTTAATTCTTCCCAGTCATGAGCACAGAATGTTCTTTCATTTGTTAACACCTCCCTATTTTTTTTTTTTTAACCAGGTTTTCATCATTCTCTTTATAGAGGTTTTTCACATCCTTTGCTAGTTACATTCCCAGGTATTGCATCTTCTTTGGAGCTACAGTAAAAGATATAGAGTCTTTAATTTTATTCTTAGTAGGATTGTTAGTAGCATATATGAAGGCTACTGACTTGTGGGTATTGATTTTGTATACCAAAGTACTACTATATTCTTTGATTATTTCTAAGAGCTTTGTAGTTGAGTCCCTGGGGGTTTTAAGGTATAAGATCATGTCATTTGCAAAGAGGAGTTTGATCTCTTCTGTCCCCTTTTGAATCCCTTTGATCACCTTCTCTTGCCTAATTGCAGTGGCTAGGACTTCCCACATTATGAATGATCTAAACAATAAAATATCTTCCTGCACTATAACATTTGGAGATCTTAACATCCCTTTGGTAGTACTGGACTGATCCTCCAAGCAGAAACCAAACAAATAAAAAATGGACTTAAATACAACTTTAGAACAAATGGACTTAATAGACATATATAGAATACTTTTTCCTAACAAAACTGAATGCATATTCTTCTCATCTGCCCATGAATCATCCTCCAAAGTTGATCATAGGGCACAAATATAACCTCAGCAAAGTCAAAAGAATGGAAATTATTCCTTGTATTTTCTTGGATCACTGTGGAATCAAAGTTGAACTTGACAGCGATAGAAATCTTCATATCCAAATAAAGTCATGGAAAATAAATAACCTTATGCTGAACAACAGCTGTATTAAGAATGAGATTAAGAAGCAAATCATGAAATTTGTCAAACAAAACAGTAATGTAGTCACAAGGTATCAAAACCTGTGGGATACTGCAAAGGCAGTCCTAAGAGGGAAAGTTATAGCATTAGATGCCTTCATCAAGAAAACAGAAAGAGAGCAAGTCAACAACCTAAAGGACAATCTCAAGCAACTGGAAAAGGAAGAGCAGTTCAATCCAAAACCAACCAGAAGAAAAGAAACCACCAAAATTAAAGCAAAATTAAATGAAGTTGAGAACACAAGAATCATTCATACAATCAGTGAATAAAAAGTTGGTTCTTTGAAAAGATTAATTAAATTAAAAACTCTTGGCCAGAATAACTAGAAACAGAAAAAAAAAATTAATAACTTTAATCTGAAGCAAAAAAAAAAAAAAAAGGAAATAACAATGGATACCACAGAAATACAAAAGATCCCCCAAAATTACTACAAAAACACTCTATGCCTAGAAAAATGAAAATGTAGAGGAAATGGACCAATACCTGGAATCATGCCACCTTCCTAAACTCACCCAGAAATAATTAGATATCTTATATATATATATATATATAAAATATCTAATATATATATATATATATATATATAGTTATTTATATTTTTATTGTTAGATCATAGCTGTGTACATTAGTGCAATCGCCTGTACCCAGAAAGACCTATGTCAAGCACTGAAATTGCATCAACAATACAAAATCTTTCAAAAAAGACAAGCTCTGGACTAGATGGTTTCACAGCAGAATTCTATACCAAACCTTCAAAGAGGAACTAATAAGTTATTGCATAAACTATTCCCCAACATTGAGAAGGAATGAATTCTCCCCAATACCTTCTCTGAAGCAAATATCACCCTGATTCCAAAGCCAGGAAAGGACCCAACAAAAAATGAAACTATAAACCAATATCATTAATGAATATTGATGCAAAAATATGCAGTAAAATCCTAGCAAACAGAATACAGTAACACATTAAAAAAAGTATACATCAAGAGCAAATGGATTTCATCCTAAGGATGCAAGGTTGGTTCAATACACATAAATACATAAATGTAATTCACGACATAAATAAAATAAAAAACAAAGACCATATGATTCTCTCAATTGATGCAGAAAAGGCTTTTGGTGAATCTATTAAAAACAGAGTTTTTTGCGGTTGGTCAGAGAAGTCAGAGAGGTAAGTTCTTGATAGCCTTGAGGAAGAAAGAAAACAGGTAATTTTTGAACTATTGGTTAAAAGAAATGGCCTCTGGAAGCTGAAACCCCTTGTCCACAGAGAATAAGGAAACAAGGAACCTAACACAACAACCACAAGAAATTCCATTCTACTAAAATCCATTGAGCTTGGGAAAGGGCCACAGGCTTCAAATGGTGTTTCAGCCCTAATAAATACTCTGATTTCAGTCTGTAAGACCTGAACAGAGGATCTAGTTAAATTATGCCTGGAAAATGTGAGAAAATAAATGTATAGTGTTTTAAGCCACTAAGTGTGTGGTGATTTGTTACAGCTATTATAGAAAAACTAATAGAAAAGTAATGGAATAAAAAAAAGTAAAAGTAATAAAAAAGTAATAGAAAAAAGAAACACAAAAGCAAAGCTGTAGAGACTATCCGGAAGGTGCTGAGATTGCAGCTTCCTGAGCACGGAGGAATAGCCTGCAATAATATTAGAAAGATAGATGGTGAGTAGAAAAATCACAAAAGAATATTTATTATAATGGAAATGCAATTGTTAAACATCAGTTAGGCTATATAACTCTGTTAAGTACTATATGTATATAACTCAATTTTTAAAATCTTTTAAATCAGGTCCTATGATATATAAAATCCAATATCAGACTGAAAAAACAAAGGTGATGAAAGCACATTCACTAAGGTGGAAAAATTTACAATTAAGGACCACAGAAAATATACACACACACACATAATTTTCATTGGTAAAAAGAATAATCCATAAGGGTGCATGTGTATTCAGAGGGCTATTAGAAATATTCAGGAACGTGGCCTAGGGTGTAAGGACTGGGCCTTGAAGAGTGAATTGAAGTGGCTCAAACCTAAGTTATATTCTTCCTAATGAATATACAATAGGAAGCACATAGCACCACCTTTTGAATAGCATTGCCAACAACAACAAAAAGATCAAATGTGGTCAAGATTACAGGGCTACTAGTGTGCAAGAAATAAAGGAGAAGTAAAAACACATTCAATGATACCAGTAGCACACATTCTGGCAAATTCGAAATGTAGAAATTTTCCAAGACAAACAATGCAGACTATCAAAAAATTATTACCATAAAATTGATTGATTTCTAAGATATACCATTACAAAGTAGGCCTTGTTGAGATTTTGATTCAAAAAAATCACTGTACAAAGTTGAGATAATTATGGAAATGTAAAAGCAGACTAGCTGTGAAATGATACTAAGGGACTATTTTTAATTTTCATGGGTAAAATGATCTTTAAGATAATATCTGTTAAAGATATTGTCCTAATTTGTTTGGGCTGCTATAAAAATTTCTCATAAACTGGGTTGCTTATACACAACCGAAGTTTATTTCCCACAGTTCTGATAGTTGGGAAGTTCAAGATCAATCTTTTCTGGTTCATGGATAGCCATCTTTTCACAGTCCTCCCATAGTGGAAAGGGTGAGACCTCCTAGCTTCCTGAACTGTGAGAAATAAATTTCTGTTTTTGTAAGCCACTCAATCTATTGTAGTTTGCTATAACGGCCCAAACCTACCAGTATATTTAACAGATAATACTTTAAATATTATCTTATTATTAATTTGGGGGGGGGTGTCTTTTTTTCTTTTTCCTTTCTTTTTCTTTCTTGTTTTTTTTTTTTTTTTTTTTTGAAGATAGATTCTTGCTCTGTGGCCCTGGGTAGAGTGCTCTCGCCTCATAACTCACAGTAACCTCAAGTTCTTGGACTCAAGCGATCCTCTTTTCTCAGCTTCCTGAATAGTAGCAGCACTACAGGTGCTGAACACATGCCTGGCCGTTTTTCTATTTTTAGTAGAGACGGGTCTCCCTCTTGTTCAGGCTGGTCTTGACCCTCCTGAGCTCAGGTGATCCATAAACCTCAGCCTCTCAGAGTGCTAGGATGACAGGTATGAGCCATAGTGCCCAGCCTTATTGTGAACCTTGAATAGTCAAAAAGGGTCCACTGGTTTATGATTACTGGACTATTATTATTTCTGTAATATTATAGTTTTTCTCTGCACAGATTAATATTCATTTCTATATATTCACACAAAATTAAATAATAAATAAATACCAAATAATTTTTTTGAAACTTAAGCATACTACATTAGATCTGTTACTCAGTTTGCTCCTCTATAATATGTGGAGTATTATTTATCACATTGCATTATTGTGTAAAATAAACAAATGAATACATGTAAAATACTCAATGTGATTCTTGGCACATAAACTTTCAATGAATACTAGTTATTATATATTTTAATATGAATAATAAAAAATATGTGTGTGTCTTCAATCACATGAAGTGATGTTTTCAATGTCTGTCTTCCTACCTGTACAGAACATTCTGAAAGAGAAGTGACTGTGTCCTATAAGTCACCTCAGAGTCTTCTGGCCTGCAATGTCTAGCGCAAAGAGAATACCTGATTGCCATTCACTGAGTTAATAATGTTTTAAAGACCAAACTATTCATACTACTGAAGATTGTATGACTTAATAGAAAGTTTCTTCTCCATTTCCATGAATCCATATTCAGTATTATATGCTGTTAACTATATGATTAGTATTATATTTCATTTAATTAATGTAAGATGGGGATAGTTTTTAAGAGTAGTTGGCTATACCTCGATTTAACTTTAAAACCATAAAAACCCCAAGTGCAAATAATTGTATTTCACTAAAGATTTTTTGTTACATACCATATATACTCGAGTATAAGCTGAGTTTTTTTCGGCACAAAATTTGTGCCGAAAAACCCGAACTTGACACAAATTTTGTGCCGAAAAAACTAGGCTTATACTCGAGTATATACGGTAATTGGTTGATAATCTAAAAAATAATTTTTTTTAATAATTATATTCAATTTCATATTTTGGGTGGGTATCTGTATTTTATCAATTTATATATATGTGTAACAACATAAAGTGTCTTTAATATATTTATTTTATATACATTATGACATGTAAAATATAGGAAGTTTACCAAGTCTAAGATTTTATTTCATTTTTTATTCTCCACATTTAAAATCTCTCCTTTGGTTTATTGTATTTCTAAATACCTAAATTTTCATGAGATTATAACTAAAATAATGTTTTTTTATGAACAAATAGAGGTCATTGTTTATCTTATACTTACCAAATGTATACTTTATCATTTATGCTTACTAATTCATTTTCAACATTTGTTCACTTTGTTGACATTAGAAATACGTTGTTAACATAAAGTTGTCTTCTAAAAAGCAATCCTTCATAATATTATAACTTCAAAATTAGTGTTGTATTTCATAAGCAAAATATTTACAAATAATTTACAAAACTAAGAATTTTTATTTTCTGTATCATCCACATTATAGAAGTCATTTATATAACATGACATGGTAAATGTATGTTTGCAAAGTGAAGATCTGCCAGATATTTATGTCACATTTACAAAGTTATCTGATGGTGTAATGGAAAAACCCTGTCATGGTGCATAATATCAATGCTGGTTATGTTCTGCTGTGAGAACCAAATTTCTTAATCTCCTGATTTATGGAGGTTTAAATATCACAGCTTAACATTACCCTAATATAACTTTGTTACATGCAAATGTATCTGCATGTGATCTTTACAGGGATGTGTGTGTAAATACATAGGTGTGTGCTTGCATATGTAGGATGGCTACAATACTTGTGTATCCTTACACAGGCATGTAATTCTGTTCATCCACTATCACCAGCAATTGCAGGGAAGCTGGCTTTGTAAGAGTATTTGGATCCAAAGGTAAGTATTAAAGCAAAAGAAACATAAATTTAAGAGAATACCTTCATATACTGTTTTTACATGTGGAATAGATTAATTTTACTAAGTTGGTAACAAATGTATTCTTGGAATCAGCTGTCAATCTACTCCTTTTTCATTAGTTTCATTAGACTTTGTTTTCAATTAGGATCCTCTGAGGAGAACAGAACCATAAGCCCCAAAACTCAATTTTCTATCAAATATTTCAATATGTACAGAAATTTAAGCTAAAAACTATTTCAGTGATTGAATATGCCCTTGAATTAGGAATGTAATTTTTCAATCAGACCCACATGCTTCATTCCCCATCCAGACACCATCAAAGTAGTAATAAAGCATTGTACAATTATACTAAATCACGTTTTTTCTTAAGCAAATTTGTCACCATTTCAGTTTCTAAATGGCAATGTGAATGTGGCTTAGTAGGGAAAATAATTGAAATAGTATTTGGATTTTTATTTCAAATAACTTGCTTATAGAACTGAGCAAAATCTGTTGTTATTTTAAACAAAGGAATAAACTTAACGCTTTAAAGGAAATAAAATTTGAGTTAGAGCAAAGCAAACTGATGACTAGAGTTTTCATAGGAACTTTGTTTACACAGTTCATTTCAACAAACATTGTTTGAGAGTCCACTAGAGGTAGAACTGCTCAAGTGCTATCAGAGCCAGAGGAGCACTCTCTTAGAGCAGTGAAGGAGAGAAAAGGAATTCTGAGATACTAGAATAGCAGAAAAACAAAAAAAAAAAAATCACTTCTGGAGACTATGAAGTTGTAATCTTAAAAAGTCATTACAGCAGTGGTTCTTACCCTTTGATGAGTCTCAGAACCTCCCTGGGAGCCTTATATAAATAGAGACACTGCAGCCATATCCTGTTTAAGGACCCTGAACCTATGTTCTTTATTAGCTCTCCAAGAGATTTTGAAGAACCAATGCAACAGAGTACATGAACCCTGTAAGGATATGGAGCAGAAATACCATCTTGAATCTAAAAAGTGATTGGCTGGTTGGGAGAGCAGATAATGCTATAGACAACATTTTTGACATGGAGGTCAGTGGAGGGAATGATGCCATGACAAAGTAGTCCAAACAAGATTGGGGTGAAGAACACTTTTACACTGTTGGTGGAACTGAAAACTAATACAGCCTCTTTGGAAAGAAGTATAGAGAATCCTCAAAAAACTCAATATACACTTTCCATTTCATCCTGCAATACCATTACTAGGCATGTACCCAAAAGGAAAACTAAAATCATTTTATCCTAAGGACATTTGCACTAGATTGTGTATTACAATTCAATTTACAATCACCAAGTTGTGGAAATAACCCAAGTGTCCATCAACCCATGAATGGATTAATGAACTGTGGTGTATATATAACATGGAATACTATTCAATCTTTAAAAAAGATGGAAAATTTACATCTTTTATATTAACCTGTGTGGAGTTAAAATACATTCTTCTTTGTAAAGTATCACAAGAATAGAAAAGTAAGTATCCAATATACTCAGTTTCAACACAAAGCCAGTAGATGAACTAATACATACCCACACAAGAGAAAATCTCAATTCAATTCAGGTTGGGGGGAAAGGGGAGAAAGCAGGGGGGAGAGAGGGAGGTTGATGGGCTTCCATCTATTGGGAACACTGTAAGGCTATATGGAATACCTCCAGGTTGCAGGTCACAATTACAATGGGAACTTTATCTAATAAATGCAAACATTGTAAGATAATCCTCTGTACCCTCATATTAATCTTAAAAAGAGAGAGAGAGAAGAATTCAAGAAAGGGAAGGAGCTAACTGCTAAAAAAGATCAGAGAGAATTGGATCCAGAGCGCCTTTGCAGTGGTGGCTGGACACAATGGCTTATAACTGTAATCCCAGCACTCTGGGAGGCCAAGATGGGTGGATCACTTGAGCTTAGGATTTTGAGACCAGCCTGAGCGAGAGCAAGACCTCATCTCTACTAAAAAAAAAAAAAAAAAAAGAAAGAAAAGGTAGACAGGTGTGTGGCAGGAGCCTGTAGTCATGTAGTCCCAGCTACTTGAGAGACTGAGGCCAGGGGATCTCTTGAGCCCAAGAGTTTGAGATTGCTGTGAGCTATGATGTCATGGCACTCTACTCAGGTAAATAGAGTGAGATTCTGTCTCAAAAAAAAAAAAAAAAAAAAAAAAAAGAACAGAGTAACAGAGTGACATTACAAGGATTAACTTGAGAGAGAAGACAGTTTCTTCCATTAAGACAAAAGGAAAAATAAAAAATAAGGATGAGTAAAGGCAGCAAGTTTGAGAAAGTGAATGGGAGAATACTCGGGAATTGTGTATGTTTTTACTTGTAAAGGCAAAAGGAGTATGAATATGTCAGTTAAGAGACAGTAGAAACAAAACATGGATAGATTTACAAGACATTAATATAACCAGAGGTAAAACAACATCAAAGATTGAACGGTCCTATTCTTTGCATTAGTGAGAAAATTTCATTAGGTATTTTATGCCATGTCTGAAATTACTGAATTGGATGGAAGAGGCAGTCAATAAACACTAAGTTGTTCTCAGTTATAAGAAATTAAAATTTGGACTGTTCATCTTGATTGTATGTTTGAAATCATTATTTGAGATTGTTTTCCAGACCAGTAATTCTTATGGTTGTAGGATGTCAACCTCATTGTGTGAGTATAAGCTTCATAACATAAGCAAGAAAAGAGAGTATTGGCTAAAATTTGTGCATTCAACTTCAATTTAATGGGTAAAGTAGGGATCATAGTTTAACTATAAAAATATATGTATATGTATTTTAAAATTTATATACCGTAGTAGCTTTTGAAAATAAAGTTGATATAAACATTTTATTTGCTTAGAAAAGTAAAGAGTGGTTTTCCCTGGGAAGGCGGAAGCCAGGAAAAAAAAAAAAGAAAGAAAAAGATCAACTAGGTGTATCAAAGTAACTCTTTCTAGAGTTCATAAAAATAAAAGTTTCCAAATTTCATTGAGAAAATAATGATTTTTCAATATTACTTCCATCCTATTAACATGTCAAAAGCTCAGGTAGAATTCTACTATATGGTAGCAGTAGAAAGAACTCAAGTTTTGATGTAAATATGAAGAAATATAGAAAATCCTAACCTCTAGTCCAAGAGAACAATGGGAATAAAAGGGGCTGAAAAATTGAGGTGAGGGCAGAAAAAAGCTAAATAGGTGGACCCAATGTGCTTCTATGTTGTTTTTTATTCTCAGCCTGGAATCTTAGAGTTGGGATTTTTAAAGTTTGACAGGGAAGGCAAACACAAAGCAGAATTTGACATTTGGGGCTCTGGGAGGAGTCTGTTCTATAGAATTCTTGGTTTATTAACTGGTATAAGCCAATTTGATCAAACTTGATGATTCTGCAGAGTATCTGATTATTTTCTAATATCTCCTCTTTCCATATACACATACTCTTGAATGACATGGAAAAAGCAAAAAGTCCACACATGTCCTGGAGTAATAACTGACAGTGCTGGGCTGGTGAGTTTACCAGAGAGAAAGCAACGGACATGAAATGATTCTATACAAAGCGTCCAAAATGGCAAAGCAGAAGCCCAAGATAATCACAGCAAAACCCTAGATCCATAATGTCATTCCATCCAGAATTACCATTCCATTGGTAGAACCAATGAGTTCTACCCAATATGATAGGAGAGATAAATTCATTCAGTAGTTGCTGGCTATGCACTATGAAACATGTAGTCTTCTAAAAATCAAGCATATAGCAGTAAACAAATCTAAGCCTTCCTCTTACCATGGAGCTTACATTCCAGTGTGAGAATTTATATGTGTGTGTGTGTTTACATGTACATGTGTGGGTATGTGATGGTACTAAATTATTGTAGAAAAATGTGATGATTGATGAAATAGATCTTTAAGGAAAGACTTCTGTGGTAATGATACATTTTAATGTAGACTTGCAGCAGGTAAGAAAACCACAAAGATAACTTGGGCAAAATCATCACAGGCAGAGGAAAAAAGCAAAGTCTCTTAGGCAGAACGGAGTATTTGCAGAGGAGTTAATGTGCCTACAGATAACAGAGGGAGATCGTGAGAGGGGATATTAAGTCAAACATATAGCAGGAAGCCAGCTAGTGCACACCTCTGTAGACCTCTATAAGGGTATTAGCTGAATGAAATGGGAAAAGATTAAATGTGTTTGATCAGAAGAGCAGCATAATCTCATACTCATTTAAAACAATCACCTTGGCTTCTCTGTGAGAATAACCTGTGAGATCAGACTGAGCATCTTGCAATTTTGAGGCAGAAAATGGTGGTGTCTTGTATCACATTTGTAGGTGTAGACCTAAGGAGAAGCTGACAGAGTCTTGACAAATCTTTATTGTGAGGCCATCTGGATTTGATGACAGATTGGATGTGATATGCAAGTGGAAAAGATAAATCAATGTAATTCCAAAGTTTTTGGCATAAGCAACTGGGAACATATCTTAGTTCATTTTATGTGGCTATAATAGAGTAACTGAGACTGGGTAATTTATAGAGAACAGAAATTTCTTTGTCACAGTTCTGGAGGCTTAGAAATCTGAGATTGAGGGGCCCACATCTGCCGAAGGCCTTCTTGATGCATTATTTCATGGTCGAAAGTGATATAGCAACAGATTAGTTGCATGTGAGAGAGAATGAAGAGAAGGGGAGGAATGAACTTCTCCTTTTATCAGGAGCCCACTCCTGTGATAACTAACCCATTCCCACAATGATGTAATTAATGCATTCATGAGGGCAAAGCTCACATGACCTAATGACCTCTTACAAGTCCCACCTCTCAACAGTTACATGAAGATTAACTTTCCAACACATGAACTTTGGAGGACACAAAGTTCCTATCACACCAGGAAGACTGTGATAGGAATATATTTCAGATAGGATGGGTGGATTTCAATCAAGAAGAGTTTTCAAAATGTATTTATCCTTTGATATCAGTAGCTACATATTCTTCCTTTGATGCCAAAAAGAAGCAAAACTAGCATGTAGACAAAGGATATTTCCATGAAATTGGAAGAAGCCAGAATATATATCAGTATGTGGTCAGAAGTCTTGAGGGCCTACTTCTTCCTGGGAACACAAGGTAAAATAGGCTCCTGTCTCTGATTTATTCTGACACCATTTGAGAGGAGCCCAAAATAGGAGGGGAAACTTAAAAGACTAACTATGTATCCAAAAGAGACAAACCACTTGATAGTCTGAAAAAATTAATGAAGTAGTCTAAATTTCCCTTTAGTGCATCTGTAGAAATTTTTAGAATTAAAACATTACATTCTGTTTTGCAAAAGAAAACTTAGCTTCTATACTTCATAGAACGGATCTTATCTTCTTTTTGTATTTTCACCCCAATGGACATCAGGGAATAAACTATGTATTTCCTTATTTTGCAAATGCTTTTATATTACTTTAGCTGCTTTCTGTTGGTCAGTTAATAGAGCTAAGTGGAAAAATCCAGTGTTTTTATTTTGACTAGCTAGAACATATAAAATAGTGCCCAAACCTGCTACCTACTCAATATAAGTACAGTTCCTTGTTTCTATTGCATGGACTTACACTGATGGCATTGACAAGAAGGAGAAAGAGTAGAAGAGGAAAGAAAGAGTGTGAAAATAAAGCACAATGGTAGATTTCTTGGAATACATTATTTTCATTTCTGGTCATCCAGAAATATTTGTTATGTAGTAAGAATGGACCATTTACCCATACAGTTACAGATATTTAAGTCTGGTAATGAAGAGATAGAATAACTTCCTGCTTTCATACCAAACAGTATTTGCAAGTGAGACAGATGATAGGTAACTAGATAAATACACAAAGAGATAAATGAAGATTTATGATATAATTTCAATGATAAATCCTATGAGAATAGAATTCAGTGAAGAGATAGGAATAGTAAAGGTAGAGGAGAAACTTTTTCAAATAAGGTTAGAAAAGGTTTTTCTGAGTTAGTAGCATTTGTGAAAAGATGTTAAAAATGAGACAAGAAAGGCCATATACCATTGACTTTATTGCAGATAAATTAGGAAATAAGTAAATAGATAGAGATAGGTGATATATAATAGATAAGTAGATATTAAAAAGTGATGGAAGAAATTTGTCAGCCATAACTTTAATTGGCATTCGAAGTATTAGACTATACAAATATGGGATGATAATTAAATTAATATTATTAGTAATTGTTCTGAAATAAGTTTTTTTTTTTTCTCTTTAGTCATTGGGAAAAGATATTTTAAAAGTTGTTCACTATAGGACAAATGCCAATTGTTTGAATTCCAAACAAATAGATATTAAGTTAATAAGAGTTTATTTTAATTTGAAGTAGCTTTGGATTCTGTTCATTAATATGGTTAAAAGTAAAAGTTATTGAATTCATAAAGACTGTTATATTTATAAACTTTTATTTCTAACTAGTTGTTCTAGGCCATATTTGGAGAATACAATGACAATAATTGCTGTAAATAAAGTGATTAATAATTTATTGTCATAAATGACACTTTTGATCGTTGAAAAAAAGCATTACTAATATTACACTGTGACAATTGGTCACAATTTGGAGTAGTATTCAAGCTACAGTATACTCAACCTCACTGTAAAAAGTACAAAGCAATTCAAACCCAAGAGATTATTAAAAAATAAAATCTATAGCTGAATGCTATATACAGAGAGATGTTATCTATGTATTATTTTTTGAAGTTGAATTAAAGATACTGTTTCTAGTCAAGTGTACCTAGACATGGTATGTACATCCATTTTACCTGCAATTTGTAAACTTTTAGGGAATGATAGGTTTACTTCTAACAAGTTATTTTAAAGTGTGTGTACATTTTTTTGGCATCCCCAGTATTTTACATTGGGTATTATTACTATAATGTGAATTTTTCTCATTCTGAATAAAAACTCTATTTAAATTCTTTAAAAGACTACAAATTATGGTGAATGCATGTTACCTCATCCGTTCTTTTCTGCTATAACAGAATACTATTATATATACGATAATTAGAAGGCAATTCATTATATAATAAACAGAAATTTATTTCTGAGAACTACGAGATCAAAGGGGCAGCATGTTGTAAGAGCCTTCTCGCTGCATCATCCCGTGGTGAAGGAAAAGGACAAACAGAGGGCAAGAGACACAAAAGGGGACAACGCTCATTCTTTTGTGAGGAATCCACTCCTCTGATAACACGGTTAATACATTTATGAGGGCAGAGCCCTCCTGGCCTAATCATTCTTAATGTCATACCTCTTAATACTGTTACAAGGGAAATTAAATTTCAACTTAAGTTTTGGAGGGAACATTCAAACCATAGCATTCTTCCCCTTGCTCCCCAAAATTCATCTCTTTCTTACATAAAAAATACAGCTACTCAATCCTAATAGCCTCCAAAGTCATAACTAATTCTAGCATGAACTCAAAAGTTGGAGTCCAAAGTCTCAACTAAATCAGGTATGATTGAAACCCAAGGCAGAATTCATGCTGAGACGATTTCCTATGCAGGTGTGAGGGTGTGAAATAGAAACAGGTATATGCTTCCAACATTCAATGGTGGTATAGTTCCAGGATAGCTATTACTATACTGAAAAGGGAGAAATAGGCAACTAAAAAAGAACTATACTGAAAAGGGAGAAATAGGCAACTAAAAAAGAAGACACAGGGTCCAAGTATATCTAAAACCCAACAGGTAAACAGCATCAAATCTTAAGCTCCAGAATCATCTTCCTTGACTATGTGACTTACATCCTGAGCATATTGGGGCAGGTATTGAGCTCCTAAGGTCCTGGGAAGCCCCATTCTTGTGGCTTTGCTGCATTCATCCTATGTCTGCAGTTTTCCAAGCTGGTGTTGCACTCTGGTTGCTCTACAGTTCCAGGGTCTCTGTGACAGCCCTGATCCTACAGTTCTAGGAGGAGCTCCCTGCAATGGCCCCAACTCCATAGTTCCACTGGGCATTGCTCTGGTTGGGGCTATCTGTGGCAGATCTGCCTCTAAAACAAGTCACTGCCTGGAGTGCAAAGTTTTTTGGCATCCTTTGAAATATAAGTGGAGAAAGTCATGCCACACAGCTCTTGCCTTCTGCACACCTGCAGAATTGGATGCCACCAAAGCTCACCACTTGCACTCTGTGGAACAACAGGCTGAGCTATACCTGGGTCTGCTTGGGGTGGTGGAGGAGCATTGTGCTGGACTGTGGGGAGCAGAGTTCTGATGTGGCATTGGGGGAAAGCCCATGGCTGGCTTTAATAATCCCCCCCAAATTATTCTGCCCTCCTAGAGCTCTGGGCTTGTGATTGGAGGGAATCCTCAGAGATTTCTGAAATGTGTCTGGGATCATTCTCCCATAGTCTTGAATAGACCAAGACAAGTTGTTTCCTTCAATCCATGCTCATCCCCTTAGCAAGTGTGGCTCAGTCACATCCTTGGTAGTCTCTCTCAAACACATTTTTAAAATTCTTTATATGGCCAGGCTGAGGAACTTCCAAATTTTTACCTTCTGCTTCCCTAGCAATTGTAAATTTTGTCTTTAAATCATTTCCTTTTTTTTTGCATCTTATCACATGCAGTTAAAAAAAGTCACATAGCATGATGAATGCTTTGCTGCTTAGATATTTCTTTTGACAGATATCTAGTTTATCACTCTTTAATGCTTTCATAAAGCCTTCAGGCATGAACACAATTCTGTCAAGTTTTTTGTCACTATATAACAAGGATGACCTTTACTCTGGTTTCTAATACCATGTCAGTCATGTCCTTCCCAGACCTCTTTGGAATTGCTAGTACCCTCCATGTTTCTATCAACATTTTGAGCATGACTAATTAAGTAATCTCTAAGAAGTTTCAGATTTCTGTACAGTTCTGTTCTTCTGAGCCCTTATCTGAATCACCCTTACTGTTTGTGTGTGTGTGGTGTGTGTGTGACAATCTCAGATTTTTCTAATTTGCTTCTCCAAATTCTTTTAGCTTCTGTACATTATCCAATTCTATAGCCAGTTCCACATTTTTAGGTAATTGTTACATCAATACCCCACTTCTCCTGTGCCAATTTTCTTAGTTCATTTTGTGCAACTATAACAGAACATTAGAGACACGGTAATTTATAATACACAAGATTTTATTGGCTCATGGTTCTGAATTTTAAGAAGTTCAAGTTTGAGGGGCTGGCATCTGATGAGGGCCTCCTTTCTGCATTATCTCACGGCAGAAGGTGAAAGGAAAAAGACAGGGAGAGAGGGAGGCAAAAGGGATCCAGAGTCAACCATTCATCAGAAGCCCACTCTTGTAATGACAGCAGACTCCTCCAATAATAGCATTAATTCATTAATGAGGCCCCTGATGGTGTAATCTCTTCTTAAAGAGTTTACCTCTTAATACTGTAACAATGGCTATTAAATGTCAACATGGGGTTTGAAGGGGCCATTTAAATTACAGCACCTGCACATGTATAAAATGGGAGTTACTTGTCCTTGTATACAGAATGTCCTTGTCTCTAAAACTTAAAAGCACAATTTATTTGATGGTTCCGACTGTTGATTATTTACAGTTTCTATGCTTGGTTGATTACTGATGCTCCAGAATTATTGACAACTTCCCAACAGCACACTTTACTCTTAAATCTCTAAAATTATATTTGTCTTGTATATTGATCTTTTATCCAGAATAAATATCTCAAAGAATTTCGATGTCTTTCACATTTTCTAAATGTAAGATGGAGATTCAATAGATATGGTAGAATGTAGTTTTAATGTTATATCAGCACTCCTTTTGTTTTCGGCTTATTAGAAAAGTGAGGCTTTAACAGATGGACTAACATTATTTCTTAACCAAGCCAGATTGGGAAAAATAAAATTTGGCTGATGATCAGAACCAGTGGGAAATTAATTTCTATTAATTAGGCCAGATGGAAACCAATAATAGCAATATTGTGGAAAAGAGTTAAATTAAAATAATGGGTTCTAATTGACATTAATCGAATGCTTCTGAAATTAGAATACTTTTACTTTCTAAAAACTTTACTTCTTGAAATTAAGTACTTCCTGTGATTTTGCTGCTAGAGTTTTTTTTTTTTTTTTTTTTCTTTAGTATAATAGTAGCAAACCACAAAATTTACTCAAACTTTGCAGTAGCCATGATGAAGTGATTCATTTATTTTTAAAATATTTTCAAAATTATATAGTAAGCACGTACTGGTACCATATAATTAATGGATGATGCAGATTCCTCCATCCTACAGCACAACACAGACCCATTTTCTGGGCCTGAGGAGGTTCATAAACCAGTTTGCTAAGTGTTTTCATCTGGGCAGCCACTCCCGGGAAGGTTGGAAAGCCCTAGGTGTGGGACCACATTCTGGCACAAGGGCAGTTTTAAAATTAACTTCTGCTCCCAGGCCCTTGGCACCAAATGATTGTGATTTATTTTATTTTATGTATTATTTATTTGTTTATTTATTTGAGACAGAGCCTCAAGCTGTAGCACTGGGTAGAGTGCTGTGGCATCACAGCTCACAGCAACCTCCAACTCCTGGTGGGCTTAAGCAGTTCTCCTGCCTTGGCCTCCCAGGTAGCTGGGGTTACAAGCATCCACCACAATGCCTGGCTATTTTTCGTTTGCAGCCATCATTGTTGTTTGACAGGCCGGGAGTAGATTCGAACCCACCAGCTCAGGTGTATGTGGCTGGTGCCTTAGCCGCTTGAGCCATAGGCACTGAGCTGATTGTGACTTATTTTAGATATACATTCCATCTCCCCAAACTCCCCTGCCCGTAGGTAAAAAGAAGCTGCATATATCCCCTAGACAGAAAGCCAAAATCAGCTACAACACAGGTATCCCTTCCTGCCCCCTGTTGCCCCAGAGGCTTCCCTCTTTCCTTTGTTTTATTTCTAATAAAACCTGTCCTATTGCTTACTTGTGTTGATCTATGAATTCATTCATTGAATTTCCAAGAGCAACAGCCCAGCAGAGTGATTTCAGTAACATAGAGACAATATTAACTTAAATGGCCTACAGGAGGTCAGAACCTTAGGTCATGACAAGTTTTGAGAGGCAGAGAACAAAACAGATAAAAAAATTGTTACTATTCATACATTATATTATTTTAAATACAGAAACAAATGATCTATGTATATTAGATCTATGTATATCTATTTTATATGTTAGTTTACCCAAGATATGGCTTGGTTTGCATAGTAAATTTACCTTTACAAGTCAAATTTGTTGTTCAGTTATTTTTCAAGGGTATTATCTACCTTCCTTCCTTGCTTCTCTCTTCCATCCTTTTCTCTGTTGATTTATTATTCTGAAGAAAATAGCATAATGAAGACAAGATTTCTTTACAATTTTCTTTGGAAAATATGGGCTAGCAAGACAGGCAACCAGGGCCTTATTTGCTTGATATCTGCATATCATAATAGGTGAAAATCTCATGGTGATTTTGGAATCAGTGGGTGGGTCCTCTGTTACCAAGAATCAGATGTTTAAGCCAAAGAGAAGAAGTGATGACTGCCCTGCTACTTCTCAAAACATTTATCTGGAGGTGAAAGAGAGCTAAGACAGATGGACAGCATTCTGAAGAAGGCTCAGTAGTGGAAAGGGTTAGCTAGTATTGTTGCACTCAGCGCCTTTATTGGGGCTGTCACAGAGAGAAGCTTTCTGCCTTTGTTCTCACCCTCAGCTCCAGAGCGTCTGCTGAAAAGTTTGCCTGGAAGAAGAAGCAGTTCATAAAACAAATAGCTCCTAATCTCTTCCCCAAGGTACCACTCAGTGTGTAGAATTTTGAACACAAAGATATTCCCAAAAAAAAAAAAATTGAGGTGACAGGAATTGGGAGGAAATTTATGAATTTAATGAAGACAGCCTATACTATACCATCCTCAGTTTGCGAGAAAAGAACATAGTAACAATAGCTAGGAAGAGCCCCCTTGTGTCAGAACAAATATCAGTGAACTCAGAAGCTATTTTTTCCTTTAATTAAACCATTATGTGGATTATTAAAACTAACTTATTTTTAAGGTAAAGGTATTTTATTCTCATTTAAAATATTTGTATTTAATTTACATTATTCCTTCGCCTTGCTATTTGTAATAGTACAGCAGCATTATTTATTTCTATATATTATTGGCTTTGATGCATTTTTGTATCGTCTGAAGATAATCAAGTTGTTGAAATACTATTGCTTGAGCAAATCACACTGTAATCAGGTCTTGGTTATTTTTGAAACATCGAAATATGTATTTCACAACAAAAATGAGAATGTATTAGGCTGAGTTATTAAATTTTTAAAACAAAAGTTAAACTATGAATGAAGCTTCTATAATATTCAGAAATATTTAATGTCATTATTCAAAATTGTATTGATATAACTTATTATGATAATATGATAATAGTATTTTAATTTCAATTAAAAATTAATAAAATGTTTTCATCATTAGACTGAACCTCTGAGGGAAAAATCTTATTTATTTTTCCCTCAAGATCTATCAAATTGTTGCTTACATAGTTGGCACTAGATAAATGTTTAATAGAAAGAAATGGTGCAAAAAGGAAGAAAAAAAAGAAAAAAATTAAAAAAAGGTATATAGTGAATATTGGAATAGACACAAGAAAGTTTTTATGTCAAATTCCAACATCAGTAGGATATTATATAGAGATGATGTTTGAATCCAATTTAAAATGTGTTCTGGAGGTAAGGGCCAATTGGACAGTAAGCTACTACAGTTTATTTTTTCAACATTGTGACAGAATTGATGGTCTGGTGAGCCTTTAAAACACTTTTTCATAATAAAGCTAGTTCTTGGCTTTTCTTTTATTATATACAATTTTGATTTACTGGGCTTAATTCTGTAGTTCTAAGTAGAAAACTTTATGAACAGAACTATTGCCTTTGGCATTTATATTTTCTTCTGGTAACAGGTGCTTTTATTTTATTACAAAAGAACAGACTTCTCCCTATAAATCAAAATAGCATTTTTTCTTTCTTCATTACCATTTCAACTTCTGGTTTTACTCTACTGCATTACAGTCAGCATGGGTGCCAAACATATTCATAGCCTTGGTAGATCAGTTCACAGCATTTGCTTATTTTTTTCCCTAAAAAAGACAAATACTGTGCATATTCTGTTTTCAGACTGCCAGTGTAAGTAATTTCACATGATTCATCAAAGACCTCTCATCTTTAACAAGTTCTCAATTTTATCTAAGAGAACGAGATTTTTTTAATATGCCTCTGCATTGACTTAACTGACTACATATACTTGTGAAACTAATTTACTATCCTTTGGAAAAATGAGAGAGCCTAATTGGGTATGACATAGCTACTTTAATTGCTTTGGAGACAAGCTATTCTAGATTAATTAAATCATACTTAATGTTGCAGTAGTAACTATTAAAGTCTTGAAAAATGGCCTGATTCTTAGAAACATTAATACTTTGAGATTTAATCAGGAGACATCTCAATATTGAGTGATGGAACTGGGAAATAAAATTTCTAACCTCACAAGTTAGATATCTGTGCTCTTTCATGTCATAATATTAAATATGATATTTATTCATGATAATATGATATATGCCTTGGGGATCTTGAAGGCACAACATACTTCATATAAAACACTAGAGTGTATTGCTTTATCTTATTCCTAAATAATATTTTGGAAAATTCAGTTATTAAAAGGAAAATACATACATGACAAAACCATGTTGTTATAACATTTATAATGAAGTAACCTAAAAAGAACTTCTTCAAGGCAAATATGCTATTAACATAAATGACTCCTTAGGGCTTCCCAGTTTTTTTCTCCTCAGGGCATCCCTCAAAACAGTACTATCTGTAAGGCACATGTAGGAATTTGGCAAAGCCACTGCTTGCACCAGGAGAAGAGCCCCCGTGTTTGGTGAGAGAAACCCTACTCAGCTTGGGTGGGCTGCTTTGCTCTCCAAAATATATACTCAAGTGGCATATAGCCATTCTTTTATTGAAATTCTCAAGAAGAAATTATAAGCAAAGAATATTCAGCAAATATACACAAGGTATATGTATATATGCCACAAGTATGTAAATATCATATGACATGAGTTGGAATTTCAATATGATTTGTCTCCCTTGTTCTCTTAGAATCCACCCCTCGGTCTCTCCTGTTTATCACTTCCCTTACTTTTTATCGTCTCTAGTACTCCCAAGTTTTTTGAGCTGAGGTGTAGCATTTTGCTCCATTCATGTAAACCTTGGCACAATATACTATGGCATATTCCACTGTGATTTGGGGCAGTCATATATTTATTTAATTAGGCTTATCAGACAACTCCCTGAATATGACTTGATATAGAATTTGGGACACTGCAACAGGTAAAAAAGTTGTTGCTCTCCTCTTCATAATATCATAACCGCATGGTTTTGGAAAGGCCCAGATAGAGAGGACACTCAGATGATTTAATTTAAAAATGGGAGCACAGATTATAAAAATCCAGGCAAATAAACATAGGGATAGTGAATAGATGAGAAGCCTTCTCTGTTTTATCAACTAGAGTTTAAGGCGTTATTATCAAAATAGGCAATGAACACTGTATTATTCTACTTGGTCTGCTATAGCAGAATACCATGGACGTGGTGACTTTAACAGAAATTTATTTTCTCATAGTTATGTAGGCTGGGAAGTCTAAGGTCAAGTTTCTATAATAATTTGGCTTCTGGCTACCTTCTTGCTGTTTCCTCTCATGGTGAGAAGAGATCTCTTGTTTTTCTTTTCATTAGGGCACCAGTCATAAATTGCCTATCTCCAAATATAGTCACACTGGCCATTAGGGCTTCAACTTGAATTCTGGGGAGACACAGTTCAGAACATAGCATTCTATGTAGTATCCTTGACCCTTCAAAATCCAGATCCTTCTTGCCTACGGAATATGTTTATTCCATCCCAATAGCCTTGAAAGTCTTAACTCAGTCCAACATCAACTCTAAAGTTAGATGTTCAAAGACTCATCTAAACATCATCAAAACTACATATAAATGAGACTTGAGATATGATTCATCCTGAGGCTTTTCAGTTGTGACCTTGTGAAACTAGAACTATGAAGTGATTTATATCCTCTTAAAATTCCAGTGTATGCAACCCTAGCCCTCAACGTGACTGTACTGGGAGGCAGAGATTTTAGGAGGTGATTAAGGTTAAGTGAAGTCATAAGGCTATGGTCTTAAATGTGAAGACACCATGAAAAGGCTTCCATCTCCAAGCTAGGAAGAAAGCTGTCACCAGAATCCAAATATACTAGCATCGTTATCTCAGACTTCTACCCTACAGAGAAATCATGAGAAAATAAATTTCTATAGTTTAAGCTCCTCAGTCTGTGGTATTTGTTATGGCAGCTTGAGCACACTAAAACAAATTTTGGTACTGAAAGTGGGATGCTATTGTTACAAATATTTAAAAATGGGAAACAACTTAGGAATTGGGTAATGGGTATAGACTTGGAAGAGTTTGGGGTGCACACTAGAATTATTCATGTTAAGGGAAATTTTATGAGGACTCATATGGACATGAGCAATATGTTATTATAAACTGGAGGAAAAGTAGATCTTTATTAAAATGTGGTAAATAACTTTACCAACCCCTGGTCTAGTGAAGTGTGGAAGTTGCAACTTGTAGTAAAAATGAATATTTAGCTGAGAGGATTTCTGGGGAAAGTGTTGAAGGAGTGGCTTGGTTGCCCCTGACTGCTTGTCGTAAAATGTGAGAGTGGAGAGATGAAATGAAGAAGAAAGTGTTGAGTGAGAAGGAAGCAGAACTTGAAGATTCTGAAAATTCTGAAAACTCTCAGCCTATTCATGTTACAAACAATAAGAAATCTTGTTCTAAGAGAACATAAAGAATGTGGCTGTCGATAAAGAGGTTATAGTAATACACAAGCAGTAACAGTGCCAGTTTGAATAGAAATGAAAAAAATTAAATAAAGGTTATTAGACTTCTTGGATTTGACATAAGAGGATACAACTATTTTGCTGCAGACATGTGTTATTCTTTAAGAAGGTGAAAAAAATGAACCTGAAAGAAATCCAGAGGTCATCAGAAACACATCTGTTTCAACAGGACAAGATCTCTGGGTACAGGGTTGTCCTGCATAGCCATGGACCAGGGCTGCCCAGATCCCTGGAGGCAGGACTTCTTATCAGAGCCATGGAGGATGGGCCTCCATCTGCAGCTGAGGGGGTAAGACAGTTGCCCCAATGAGCCTGGACAGCAGAGGATCAAACTGAATAATATTACTCTCAAGATTTAAACTGTATTATATTCTGTAATAGAATTTGTCTTGTTTGGTTTTGGACTTGGTTGAGACTTATAATCTCTTTCTTCCTTCTGATTTCTCCATTTTAGAATGAGAATGTGTACCCTGTGCCTGCCAAATCATTATATTTTCAAAATGCATAACTTGCCTGATTTCACAAGCTTGCAGCTGGAGAGGAACGTTGCATCTGGTACCTCAAGCCTGACCCCTATCTGATTTACATGATATTTGCTGAGGGTCAGGGGTCCTAATTCCCTGAATCCAGGTGACCTGTTTTGATTACTCGGCAGAGGTAGAAAGTTCAACCAAAGCACAGTAGTAATTGAAAGAAAAAAATGAATGGAAACAGAAAATAAAAATCCAGCCACACAGCAAGTACGGATAGAAGGCAAAAGACTTGCACAAGTTTCACTGTAGCAAAGAGAAATTTCATTTAGGAAGAACAAAGGGACAGTTTAGAGCACTTTCAAGGAGAATTGGAAGTAAGTCCCTTTTATGAAAGAAGTGAGAGAGACCTGGAGAGGCACAGGCCTGCAGGGATATAAATATCCTTTCCATTTGAAATTGGCTGCAAGTCTTTCATTGTCCTCTCTGCACCTCCAGGCAATATTGCCCTTTTCTACTGGTCATTGATGGTCTCTTTCTATTGGTTAGTGGTTACCTAGGTTACCTCACACCCACATTCTTAAGGGCCCTCCGGACTTCTGGTTCAGAACTTGAAGATTAGCATGTGGTGCGAGTTTTCCTCCCACCTGCTATGAAGCCCCTTTCTTAATGTTCCTTCTCAATATTTAGATTAGACTTTGGGCTCCAGGTTTTAGAATTGATGCTGGAATGAGTTAAAATTGGGGTGGGGAGGTTATTTGTTTGGAATGAATGTATTTTGCTTTCAAGAAGGGATGGGGGTAAAACTCTATGGATTAAATTATGTCGTCCCTTTAACTCATGTTGAAGCCCTAACTGTTCATGTTAGAATCACCCCAATGTCTATAATTCTAGCATCCACCTTAAAACTGTCCCAGCATCTACCTATTACCCAATTCCAAAACCACTTCAGCCACGGGCATTTGTTCCAGTGACACCCTACTTCATAATACCAAAATATATATAAATGTGCAGAAGCAAAATATATGTAATAATACATTGGCTCATGAGATTATGGGAACTGAAAAGTCTCCAGACCCAGGAGAGCTAGTGCTATGTAGTTCCAGCCTGAAAGCCAGCATCTCAAAACCCATGAAGTCATTCATGTTTCAGTTTCAGTTTGAAGGAAGGAAAAACAAAACAAAACAAAACAATGTCCCAGATTAGGGCAATCAGGCAAGAGGAGCTTTGTTTACTTGGAGGAGAATAAGCCTTTTTGTTCTATTCAGGCCTGCATAGATTGAATGAGGGCTACCCACAACAGGAGGGCAATCTGCATCACTCAGTTTACTGATTCAAATGTTTATCTCATGTAGCAGAACCTTCACAGACACACCCAGAATAATATTTAGCCAAATATCTGGCACTTGGTGGCCCAGTCAAATTGACACATAAAATTAACTACCATAACTAATGAAGAGTTATAGCAGTAGAAATCAATAGTAATTGCAAGAAGAAAGTAGGTGTCAAGGAAAATGATTTTATCATTATATATAAACAATCTTGGACTGAGCTTCAAAGCACCAAAAACAGTCAGTAGATAATTGGTGCCCTAAACACAAAACAGCACCAGCAGCAAGACTGATCTAACTGGGATGTGGATGAATAATGGATGGCGTGAGTCTCCTTTACTCCACATGCTAAACTCCAGTGGCCGCATCATTTAGTGAAAGTACTGAGTGAATTAATGGATGAAGAAAATCTTACTTGAAAAGGTCAGACCACTAGACACCAGAGGTTCATTCAGGGAATCATGCAATTCCCTGGTTGGTGATTTAGACCAGAGTGCTGATGGCTGTTGCTGTGAGTTGGTTCTTAAAACTCCACTGAGGAAACAGCCTTGGTAAGATTGTTTATTCTTTCCCTGTGAGCACCCTCCTGGCTGATAAAAACTGCCTTCCTAGTTACACAGCATAGAATATTTTATTATATCTGCCTGAAAATCAAGATGATGCCAAATTATAGCTCAAACTACTTTGAAAAATAAAAAATAAAAAGAAAGTGATTCAAGAGGATTATAAGACAAAGCAAAGTCTGGGAGCAAATATTTGGAAGTGACATGATAAACAACTATCATTCAAATTATGCAAAGAACTCTCAATGATCATCAGAGAAAATGAACAACTTAGGTACAAAATAGGCAAAAGACCTAAGTAGATACCTCACCAAAGAAGATATACAGATCACAAATAAGCATATGAAACAATGATCGACACTATCTGTGCTGTGGACTGGATTGTGTCAACCCAAAATCCATATGTTGGAATGCTAACTCCCAATATGACTGTACTTTGTTTGCAGGTAAAGTCATTAGGACTAGTACTTTTACAGAGTTAATTAAGGTTAAACAAGGTCATAATGGTGAGGGCCTAATTTAATATAACTGTTGTCCTAATAACAATATGAAAAAACAGCAGAGACCTTTCCCTGAGTCCACAAAGGAAAGGCCATGTGAAGATACCACAAAAAGGCAGCTGTATACAAACCAGGAAAGAGGGTCTTACCAGAAACCAATCTGCTAGCACTTTGATATTGGACACTGTAAGAAAATAAATGTCTGTTGTTTAAGCCACCAGTCTATGGCATAATGTTATGTTATCCCTAGCAGATTAATATAATACAATTCATCATTAGGTAACTGCAAATTAAGATAATAGTAAGATACCACCACACAAGTATTAGAATGGCCAAAATTCAAAACTCTAACAATACCAAATGCTGGTGAGTATGTGGAGAAGTAGACACTCTCATTCATTGCCAGTGAGAATGCAAATGGCATGGCCACTTTGAAAGGCCAATTTCTATTCAGAACCGAACTTGTTAACATATAATCCAGAAATCACATTCTTTGGTATTTACTCACATGAGTTAAAATCTATGTTTATATAAACATTTGCACACAATGTTTATGGCAGCTTTATTCATAATCCCCCAAATTTGGAAGCAACCAGTATGTTCTCTGGTAGGGGAATGGATAAACTGTAGTACCTCTAAGACAATGAAATATTAATCAGTGTTAAAAACAAATGAGCTACTAAGGCATGAAAAGACATAATGGACTGAATTGCATTTTACTAAGTGAATAAAATGGCTGCATATTTTTAGATTCCAACCATATGACATGATAGAAAAAGCAAAACTGTGGACACAGTGAAAAGATCAATGGATTCCAGCATTTGGGGGGAGGCAGCAAGGATGGATGGGTGGAGCACAGAGGATATTTAGGGCCGTGAAACAATTCTACATGATGTGGTAGTGTAGATATATGGTCCTCATACATTTGTTAAAACCCATAGAATATACAAAACCAAGAGTAAACCCTGATGTAAACTATGGATTTGGTCTGATAATTATGTGTCTATTTGTGTTTGATGGTTACAATAAATATTCTACTCTCGTCAGGTTGTTGATACTCAGAGAGGTAGAGCATGGCAAGGTTGGGGGTATGTGAGACATCTCTGTAATTTCTGCTCAAATTTTCTGGGAAGCTAAAACTGTTCTAAAAAAAATAAAGTGTATTCGACAAAAAATATTTTCACATTTATGATTTATGTTAAAGAAAGAAGATAATTCCTAGTGCTTATTAATGTAGAAGTCACATTTTTCCTAAATTGGCTCTGTTCTTAAAAACTATTTTTGGTGATAACTAGTAACTCTTTTACTTAAGCTTTAATACATTTTCATATTTTTTTCTCTATCTCTCTCTCTCTGTCCCTTCTATAAACTATATATAATCTCTCTCTATATATTTGTTTATATATTTTTGTTCCAATATTTTTAATTGTTTCCTTTCCTACCACTGTAAATTAAATAAAAATATGATTGGTCAGTGCATCAATAATAACAAAATTTCAATAGAAAGTGTGGTGATTAAAAAGAGTTGTTTTAAAATAAAATGTAAGAACCTTGAATATATACAAAATCACATCTCCATTTTTCCTGACATTACCACCCCTTAAAGAAAACCTGCATTATTTTTATCATTTTGTTTAAATAACAGAGTAATGGCCAAATATTCTCAATGTATTGTTATAAGTATTTCATAGAAAAGAATTGATTCACTCACATAATTGTATAATTTTAGTTGTATAGTTTTGTATAGTTTTTTTAAAAAGCCTAAAGGTCACAAGTAATTGATAAAGGTCACAAGTAATTCATGCTTTTTATCTTCCTCTTTACTTACATTTAGTTCTAATAATTTAATTTCAAAGAAACTTAGCAGAAATTAATGTAAAAGGAATACTAGTTGCTTCTGACCAGACCTGATGGTGTGTTGGTTTAAGAAATCCAGGACTAGTAATGGGCTCTCCATGGAGACTGAGTTGGGAGTCCAGTCTCAGGGTGCTGAGGACTGGGAGGATGACAAGACTGTTGTAACAGGGGTTTCTTCTGCTTTTCCTTTGCATGTATGTATGTATATATATATATATATTTTGCAGGCTCTGTACTGGTGGGGCTGGAATTCTGGGAATTCATTATAAATAAGGGAGGAAAAAGAATGGGAGTGAGAGTGATGTGGAGTGGAGGCAAAACATTCCATAGATGCTGGTACCAGGTCTGCCTTTTGCTCAAGATGTCCAGGTGGAGGATGGTATTCTAGAAAACAGGTGACAGGTATAAGAACCAAGAAATAGTAAGGTGGGCAGTGCCTGTGGCTCAGGGAGTAGGGCGCCAGTCCCATATATGGAGGGTGGCGGGTTTGAACCCGGTCCCCGCCTAAACTGCAACAACAACAACAATAAAAAAAAAAAAAAAAAGAAGGAAATAGTAAGGAAAATGAGGTGGAAGACACAGGTACATAAAGGGGTTGGACAGTCATATTGAAAACACAAGCCACAGAGGAACTGGGTCCAAGACCAAGAAGGAGCTATCAGGAATAGTAATGGGTCTTTTTTTTTTTTTTTTTTAATAGTGTTTCCAAATAGCTCTGTCTCTTTCACATTTCTTACTTAATCTTTCCAGGTCCCAAAAAATTTCTTTAAAATTCCAAATGGACTGAAGTCTGACTTGGCAACTTCCATTCCTCTAAGACTGCCCTAAACTCCCACACCGCAAGATGCGCCACAGACATGAAAAGATAAAAAACGCTGCTGCCTGTGCAATCTGAGCTCTGATTTTCTGAATTGAAGGTGATACCAAAATATTACTGATGACAATGATAATGCTGATGAACAAGAAGATAACAAACAAAAAAAAATGCAAGTATTGGAAAGTTACTTGAATTTAAAATTTTTGCCTAATATCTCACTCTATACATTTCATCGTGGGTGACAGGATTTTGCTGAACAAGGTTTAGGGAATGTGTTAGCTAAGTAATATACTATGGGGATAAGTTCAGTTTCTGGAGAATTTCAATCAGGATGTGGCTTCTATTTCAGTTGGAATGTATTGCTTTAGCTTTTATTCCAGAGTCCCCTAAAAGGGTCACGTGGGCTTTTTTATACAAAGCAGGGATCATATGTACAACGATCTTAAAGATTGTTATCAAGAATCTGTCAAAATTTAACTCATTTCAATTTAGCACAGCTAAAATTGTTTTACTGAAGTCAAAGCTTCAAAGTCCCCTACCAACAATTTTAGGTCTATGCAAATGATACCCTTTTGAATATTATAAACTTCCCCCCTTTCGTACCTGCTATAAAATACCCTAATCCCTAACCTAACTCCTTCTGTGTTTCAACTCTGCTACAAACATGTCTGTGCGCACCCACTGGGACACCCTACCTGTCCCTCTGTGTTCCCTTCCAATTTAAGCATAGCAGAGTCTTCAGACTGTTCATTGTGTTGTTTGACTGCCTTTAAATATTCTCAAAGATCTCAATGTGTCACTTAAAGTAAGTTTCTGAGAATGGAACAGAAGAGCCGACTGGCTTCTTTGAGCTTTCCACAGCCATGCTGTGCTCTTGGCTCATATCAAGCTCACACCACATGTGGTCAACTCACATCTGCCTCTGTTCTCCCTTCTTGCCTTGGCACAGGGAAGTTTTCCACAGCTATACCCAGCATCTCTTTTAGGGGTTGCCTAAAGAGTGTAGTGTAGACCTCAACTTATTTCTCTTTATAACATTCTTGATTCTTTTGACTAATTACCTTGCGCTTCATTCTCCTTCTGCAACATAACAAATAAATATATGCTTTCTTCAGTTTTCCCTGTCCCTTTTTTGGTAAAACCGTCTTGTTTGTCTTAAATAAACTAACAAACAAAACCCAATAACAACCATGAAGCTGAGCAGTATTCCTAAAATATTGAAGTTTGAATTTTATGTTCCCAAACTGTGGCAGGGAGATCCTTTTGGTAAAAACAGAATCCAAAGAGCTAGGATGTTCTCTTGCATTAAATATTACTCGTTTGGTGCTAGCACATAATGCTATGATGTGCCTCCACCAAGAAGAATGTAATGGCACCTTCAAGGAGTCTTGAAATAAATGAATAACAAGAAAATAATCTAATAAATAATAAAAAAACAAAATTAATTCAGATGAGTCTATAATCCCAAAAAAACAATGTAACATGAGAAAAAGAAGAAACAGTATAATGCTACCTCAAATTTACATAGTGAAAATTTCTAAAGGAGAAACAAATACATTGGTTGATAGGAGCCAAGATATGGGTAAGGTATCTATATGTTAAAAGTTGAAATGTATTTACAATGGAAATTTGAATACTGATTCAATATTTGATAATATCACAAAATTTTTATTTTTACTTGTGGTAATGGTATTGGAATTACATTTCTTTTTTTTAATTTTATTTTTATTTTTACATTTACATGTGTTAATTAGGTTTCCTTTTTTTTTTGCCTTCACATAATTAAAAAGACTTGAAATTTAATAACAATAACAATGTTTAAGATAAGGATTAGAAACAAAAACCTTGTAAAGAACAAACAAACATAAATACATTCAGAAAAGGAATCAGACAATTGCTTCATCGAAATATTAAGCAATAGTAATAATAATAATAATACAAAGAAAGTAACAGTCACATTGTCAAATAAGAGTATGTCTATTACAGAAAGCTTTGACTCTGAAATTCAGTATGGAGTCATCAGTTAACTTCTTATTATTTTTTTAAGTATCAAAAAATAGACAACTAATATTTATAAATAAAAGAAATTTCAAAAAACAGATCATGCTAAATCTTACAGACAATAGAAAAAGAAGAAATACATCAAAATTATTCTACTTGATCTAGGTACACCTGATATTAAAATTGGAGAAAATACATTATTATAAAGGAGAAATTACAAACATATGTCACTTATAAATGAGGATACAATATCCTAAACAACATATTAACATGTTGGTTCAAAGGAGTGGGGCACTGGCCCCATATGTCAGAGGTGGTGGGTTCAAACCCAGGTCCAGCCAAAAACTGAAAAAAAAAAAAAATTAATGTTTAAATAATATACTTTGGCCAAAATTAAAACCAATTTATACAAAAATTATTCACTATTTTCTTTTCTTGTTCTTTTTTTCCCTTCTTTTCCTTTCCCTCAACCCTTCTCCCCTTCTCTTTTTTATTTTTTTTGAGACAGAATCTCACTATGTTCCCCTTGGTAGAGTGCTATGGCATCACAGCTCACAACAACCTCAAACTCTTGGGCTTAAGCCATTCTCTTGTCTCAACCTCCAGAGTAGTTGGGACTACAGGCGCCCGCCAGAACGTCCAGCTATTTTTTGGTTGCAGTTGTTTAGCTGACTGGGGCTGGGTTCGAACCCACCGCCCCCGGTTTAGGTAGCTGGTGCAGTAACCACTGTGCTACAGGCACCTAGCCTGGAATTACATTTCTTAAAAGAGTTCTTATCTTTTAGAGAACACAATGAAATATTTCAGATGAAAAGATATGATTTATAGAATTGATTTCAAGATCATACATAAAGGGAAAAGAATGTGGGTAGACATGGAGCAAGACTGAAAGTGAATTGACAGTGGTTGAAGTTGGTTGATAACTATGTGAAGATTCATTACACAACCCTGTGCACTTTTGCATATATTGATATTTCCTATAATAAAAGTTAGATGTATGTAAGGAGTTTTTAAAAGAATATTTTTGATAAATGGCTTATGTAAAAGCATGGAGACACACACACAGAGAAATATATATATAAGGAATTACTCTTTATTCCTTACACTAATCATTCAGGAAGTATTTAGAGAAAAATATAATAACTTGGAGATTAATATGCAATATTAGAGCTCTGTAAAAAATGCTAGAAAGTAAAAAATGTGAGTTACTGTATTATGCCTTATATAATGTAGGCTTTTTTTGCCTGAATTTCTGAGAGAAAAATAAGGATGCCATTAGACATGGGTAGGTAGTACCATTTGTTACTGGAATTTCTCAGACCTTGTGTCTGTTCTTGTGTTTTGTAATTCTATGTTACAAAACGTTTCTTGTACAATAATATATGCTACAACTTTGAAAAAATGTTAAATATAATAAATACAAATGCTAGATGCAAAAAATGCTAAAAATTTAAGATAATAAAATTCATAAAAAAATAAATGCTAAAATTCATTTATAATACAAAAATAAGTACAAAAATGTGAATAATAAAAATTTGAATTAAAGAATTAAAATGAAAGAGTCTTTTCTTTGAAAGTTTGGGTGAAAAATGTGGGTGTGCATTATACAGGAAAGCACATAATATACAGCAAAATATGGTATATAAAGCCCTATCTCTGAAAAAATAGTCATATGATGAAGGAAGTAGATAAGTAACCATAAAATACGGTGATCGAAGTTCTAATATATGCTAATCAATTGTGTTTTACAAATCAAAGGAAAATTAGGACCTACTTTTCCCACTTGGATGGAGAATGAGATACTTAGAGGAATACGTGAACCAAGAGGATCAAAGAGTGTGTTGATGCTGGATTTTGATAAATTTTGAATAATAAGCAAAAAAATTATATTATTTAGGGGAGTCTGTATTTTTTAATATAGCAAATTACTTTAACTCATAATGATAAAAGTTCACATATTCTGGTGATTTGGGGAGACCTGGAAAGGAAAGAGAAGGATTTGATGAAAAAGAACTTGGAAGCTTATTCCAAATACATAGACATATGCGCACACACACACACACACACACACACACACACAACATTTGTATGTCTTAGTACCAAATCTTTTTTATTTGGCCTTTGCAAAAAGCTCTCCAGTAACAGCTGAATAATGCATATCTACCAGAAACTGTAAAAATAAACCAAATATCACCCTGTTGAAACTTCTCTGTGGAGTAACAAATTTGAAATGGAGAATTTCAGCTTGTGTGTTAGTGTAAGCATGCTACTGAAGTTTAACTAATATGTGTCTTAAGTACTTCTAAAGCATGATGAAAGTAAGTATATATAGAAATATTCCATATGTTGCAAAATTGTGCTCAATAATTTTTCCAAGCCAATCTCTCTGTTCTATTTTAAAACTAATAACTAGTTTTATTTTTCTGAGAAAAATCGTCTTAAAGGAGAATTATTAGTTACTTATGCTAGTTGCTTACAAGGTAAGTCCTACCAGCAAAGACACTCCAAATATCAGTGGTGATTCAAGATGAAAGTTTATTTCTCTCCTACTTAACAATTTAATGGTAGGCAGGTACAGGCTAATAGGAGGCTTTATCATTCTTTTAATGCAGCAAATGTGGGATCAGACATGGCTGCTTCAATTCTGGAATTTTCACACTAATGAAAAGAGGTAAGAAACTTAGGGAGTGACGTCTGGTTGTTTCAGAACAAAACCTGGAAGTGGTGTATTAAAAAAAAAAAAAAAAATCCTGGCCTATTGCAGCGGCTGACCCCTGTAATCCTAGAACTCTGGGAGGCTGGAGGCTGAGACAGGTTAATTGCTTGAGTTCATGAGTTCATAAGCAGCCTGAGAAAGAGCAAGACTCTCAACTCTACCAAGAATAGAAAAACTAGCAGAATGTTCTGATGGGTGCCTGTAGTGCCAACTGCCCAGGAGGCCGAGGCAAGAGATTAGTTTGAGCCCAAGAGTTTGAAGTTGCTGTGAGGTATGACTCCATGGTACTCTACCCAGGGCAGCAGAGTGAGACTCTGTCTCAAAATAAATAAATAAATAAATAAATAAATAAGGTTAGATTTAAAAAGCCAGGCATGGCGGCTCATGCCTATAAATCTTGCACTCTGAGAGGCCAAGGCGGGTGGATTGCTTGAGCTCAGGAATTGAAGACCAACTTGAATAAGAGTGAGATTCCATCTCTAAAATAGCAAGGTGTTGTGGTGGGTGCCTGTAGTACCAGCTACTTGGGAGGCTAAGGCAAGAGAATCTCTTGAGCCCAGAAGTTTCATGTTGCTTTGAGCACAGTACTCTATCAAGGGTGACAAGGGGAAACTGTCTCAAAAAAATAAAAAAGAAAAGAAAATGAAAAAATCACGTTCTCCCTCTTTTTAAAATATGAATACTGCTTATTGTGTCCCAGGTAGTGTTTGAATCCTTAATTAGATTTTACAGATGGGAAGAGGAAGCACAGCACCAGAGTGGCCTTAACCATTTGCCCGGAAAGCTGGGAAATACAGCCTTTAGTTTGGCCACTATTTACCTACTTAAAACTTTTACTATCAAAGAAGGGGAGCACAAATATTGAAAAATCACTAGGAGTTTCCACATGAATTTAAAAAATTACGTATAAAAGAAAAAAATGAATAGGGAGCCTTATTATAGTAATTGAAAAAAGAAAATGGAGTAGCTGATATGGGTGGTAATGGTTTGCAAAATTTCGATTTGCTCTTTTCTAAATTTAACCCTGGAAAGTTTCATTTCACAAAGAGCTTACTGTTTATCTGACCACATAAATGGAGAAAAATAGATGGGAGTGAAAATGATTTTTTTTCTTCTAAAATGCTAATGTTTCTGCTATAAAGGTAAAAGGAAAAATTCAAAATAATTTATTTTCATTTGCTTAAAAATATTCATACATGTTCAATTTCTTTCTCAAAATATTTTGATAGGATCAAAATATCACAAAATGCATATTTTTCTTATCTTAGAATTCAGTTAAATTCAGTGTCATGAGATATTATCAAAAAAAAAAAAAAAAAAGTCTCCAGAAAATTGCTGAAATGGTATTGTCAGATTTAAGAGTATAAAAGAAAAGTGCATTGGCTGAAATGAACACACATGCCCATAAACTTTAAAATAATAAAAAAAATTATAAGGCTTGCCTGTAGCAAGCGGCCTAGGGACTAAACTGCAAAACTCATTTGATTGACTGTGCTTGTGGCTGAAGCAGATAGACCAGAAGAAGTAAAAAGGGAGCTATCAAATTGCAAAGAACCACTAACATTATGGCAGTGTCTAGTGAGAGGTTCTTTCTTAATCATCACTCCTGTCCTGACACTGGGTGTACAAATTACTCAAAATATTCAACTACTTCTGTCTTTCAGTTAAATAGATATGAAACGCATAGGAAGGGAGACAAAGACAGACTTTGAACCTTTGATACTTTATGTGAACCTCCATTTTAAATACACATTTCTCAGCTGTTAGTTCTCACTTCACTTTCAGAACAGTATTTTTGACCTAACCTCCCCATCAAATCCTGTTATATGAAGCAAGTAAGTGTATTCCCCCCATGGGATCCTGGAAAAATGACTTAATTTGACAAAGAAATAATCTCTCTTTTTTAAACTTTTTTTTTTTTTTGACCATGGGCCAATGGCAAACCTGAAAAATGATCTTCTACCTTTCCCAAAGCTAAATAATTGGAAGAAGTCTACTGAATAAACAATTGCAGACACTCTAAGATTCCTCTGGTACTTCTGGCTGTCTAATTAGATTGGCACAGTAAATCCTAGTGTACATTAACAGCAGATATAATAATATGGATGTCTATTTTTTGGTCCATAAAATTAAGAAAAAAATGCAAGACTTATATTGATATCGATGCATCAAAAGTTGAATTTTCTCAAATCAGTCTGCATTTCATAGCATGGAGTAAAATGGCAATTTTTAGTTATATATTTTTTGCATATAAAAAAATACTAAAACAGAAATAACAGATATGTTTGGCGTCTATTCATTTCCTTTACTTTTATCTGTTACCTATAACTTACTGCTAGATGATCACATATTTTTAAGTTAAAATAGAAAGAAAAAATGCTTGGAAAAACGTACTCCATTGTTCTTAGTCTACAAATTCAGAGGCCTTTAGAAATTATTTTTAGATAACAATACATCCACACCATGAATAAAATACTTCTGTTTGTTTTAGTCAATTTTTCTTCCTTTCAGATTTCTAGCTTCAATGTCAAATTGTGGCAAATACATCTTTATAAAGTAAGTACTAGTAAAATTTCCAATATGTTGATTAAGACAGTTTTACCTTTTCTATTTTATAATCTTATTTATTTACCTTGGTAAAGAACATGACAAGCAATTGTTTTATTCTCAATTGACAAACTTTTTTTCAGAAAGTTTATTTGGGAAAAGAGAAATGATTCTAGAGGAATGCATGTTTTGCAGTTGATCTAGTTTCTATGTTTATTTGTTATGACATCTGATTTAATCTCTTTTTATACTACTTATCTACATCTTACCTTTAAATATTTTGAATGGAGATTTAAAAACATCATATCACATGGGGGCAAAGTCCTAAGACTAACTGCAGCTATATATAATCCAATGTTTTTGCTTTTTTATTTGAAAACCACAAATCGTTAGAGGTAATAAACTTAATTGGTGGGTTATGAATGATATTTTTTTTTAATGCAATAGAATAGGGTGGTTAAAAAACCAACAAAAAGTGTGTATTATATGGTAAAATTAAATCATTTCAGAAAAATTTTGTTTCACTCTATGTGTGTGAGAGTGTGCGGATGTAAGATCTGAAAAAACTAAATTATGTAACTTTCAGAGGCTGCTTTTGCTCCTAGTGAGTCTCTTTCCAGTGTGCCAGGGAAAGCTGAAAGCCTCATGGGTAAAAGCAATGTTTCTGGTAACCTGGCAAAAATAAAGGCTACTGTTTCCGCCCAGAAGAATCACAGACCCAGCCTCTGAGCAGCTCTGGATAAGTGCAGCAAAATTCCATATCCTAATAAAGAAACCATAATAAATTAAGAGGCAGTTTCTAATAACGTTCCCTTCCTATGCATTAAGTGGAAACGTAAAAAACAACATTAACATCAGAAATTGAGTCTGTTAAATAATGTCCCTCTAGCTTCTGGGAGAGTTCTCCAGTAGCTATAAAACAGAAAGTGTTAGATTGAGAAAAAGTTATCGTGCGGTTTCAACTCATGATAAAGAGACCACCTAAAAGAAGTTGGAAATACTCTTTGCATCACTAATCTCCTACATTTTTAAAGGGACATAAATCTTAATCAGAAAAGATGGGCATCTTTACTCTCTTTTTGTATGAGTCTTTAGGCAATGTGATTAATACTATTAATACTTCACATTTAACAAAAAATATAGATGTAATGGCATGCACTTTACATGAACTAATATTGGCTTGATTTTTTTCAATGAGAAGATTGGGCATAGAGAATTGGAGTAACTTGGCCAAAGTCACATTGCTATTAAGTGATGGAAGCAAAATTTGACCTAGAAGGTGAAAGATGGGATGTCTCACTCTCTACTCTCTGGCTTTTAATATCAGTTAATAATTAGTACTGAATTAATCCTGACTTCCCCTGTAAGATTCTTTGGAAAAAGGGACAAAGAAGATGTATGCGTTTATGTGTGTGTGTGTAGTCTCACCCTTTAGTATTAAAATATATCTAGAATATAAACTCAATTAGGGCAGGGATTTTGCTTTCTGGTATATGTCATGCCCCCAGCGATCTGTATTTATCTGTATTCTCTTCACTGATGTCTAAACATTTGGAACAGTGCCTGACATATATTAGATGTTGAATCAGTAAAAGTAACAAAGGGGAAATGCATCAAGAGCAGTGGTAGTTACTTTTTTAAGTAGAATGCTTTTGGAAATGAAATGTCATATGGAAGTAAACTTACCTAATATATGAAATCTATTTTGTAAATTATAACTCATAGCATTTACTTACAATGAAAGCAATCAATATGAGTACAAATTAATATATTAAGAGAGAATATGGGTATTATTTGTTTTAAAATAAAATTTCTTGAAGAGATCCATTGTGTAAAAATGATTTAAACAAATACAAAACTATAACCAAGTTGCTCTGATCGCAGTAGCTTTGGAGAGCCCAAGATCCTACTGCCCTGCTCCTTTCTTCCCAGCATGACCTACGGAGGCACCTAGAATGTCTGGAGACAAAGTTTGAAAGTCACTAACAAAGCTAAGAATAGAAAATAAGTTTTACTTAATTGATAGCAACAATTGATGGGACACGGTGGTGCTTGAATTATATAGAGAAGTGAGAAGCTTCTCCCAGATTGACGAAAAAAGCGCAGTGATAGGTGAGTAAAGTCTATCACCAGCACAGTAGTTGGAAGGGTTATAAGTTTAAAATGAAAAACTAGATTTTTAATTTTGGTATTCAACATGTCTTAGTTTTTAATGGCTTTTTTTAAGCCAATTTTTTTTTAAAGTCAAATTTTTATACAGTGAAGTACACTTCATACATTTGTAAAACTGTTTATGCTCCAATTGAATACCAGTGTTTCAAAAACAGGGTTTGAAAACTATACATGTAAATGTAATCAAAATGACTTATTTTTTTTTGTAGAGGTAGAATTCAATGTTTTCCCTTAAGGTTCACTTATTTTTAATTCCCTCCTCTCAAAGAAGTTCCAGAAGTTGTTGGTGATCAGAATTATGCTTAACAGTATTAACATCAGAGGGACATAGGTAGCAATACTTTCTTTACATCACTGAAGTCAACACATACTCTGAACAGCCAGAACCTGATAAGCACATTATTCCAGGTTCCCTAAAACACAATGCTATGAACGATCAGTAAGGGAGCTTCTTCTCTGCTCTGTTAATAAGGAATAAAATGTCTTCAAAAAGATTTGAATTTCTGTAAAAGAAATTGATCAGACTAAGCAAGTTCTAAACAAAATATACTGTCAATACCGATTTCATTAGATTCAATTCTTAGATAATTCCTTATTCTCAGTAATTGTTGGTTGAGTACTTTACCCCATCAGGAGAATTTAGTTTGCTACTGCCCCAGACAGGCACAGCTGTCCTGACTTTTTCTCCCTCTATTCATTTCCAGCAGCACCGGCCAGATCAGCTTCATGCTTTTACCTGTTTGTTTACGTTTTGTTGTGTTTGTTACGTTTTGTTGCTTGGCTTTCTCTTTTTTAGGCTGCCCAGTCCCAAAACTCTCCTACAACTAGGAACTTTTAAACTAAACTGAAGCCTGTAGATGATTGAATACAGGCCTCACAAGAGAGAAGAACTCAATTCAATTCAAGATGAGGAGATGGGGAAGGAGGAAGAGCCGAGAGGGAAAGGACAGAGGGGTATTGGTGTGCTCCCACTTAGTGCACACCTGCTGGGGACAGGACACAACTACAACAGGGACTCTACTAATAATAGTAAACAGTGTAATCCAAGTGTTTGTACCCTCACATTAATCTGAAATAAAAAATAAATAAAATAATAAAATAAACTGTTCCTCAACCCGGGTGAATAATCCAATCCTAATGGTATTAACATTTTTACTTAATCTAGGCAACAATGAAATCATATAACCACAAGTTCCAAAAGTCCTATGATTACACTTTCTTTGACCCATAAGTAAGTTATAAAACATACTCTTGGTGCCTAAAAAAATCCTCCCCTGCATATGGCAAGAAGAGATTTAAAATGCCTTTACTTGTTGACCTTTCTCTTGGGTTTTGTTTACAAAAATCATAGTTGATAGAAAGCAAATTATTTCATGTTCAAGGCTCAAGGCTCATTTTCTTTTTTTCTTATCAGCCACATAGCATATAATTTAAATAGATAAAAATATTCAAGCCACAATTAAAAAAAAAAGAGAGAGAGAGAAAAATATCAGAGATACCAAACTTATGCATGTGTGTTAATATCTCAAAATCAGGTCTGAGTAAGATATGATTCCTAGTAATGGAGCCATTTTTTTCAAGGTTGTTTAGTAGCACAGATCGAAGGATTATCTTCATAGCTTTTTAAATGTTATATAATTCCTCATTAGCAAATAATAATTTATAGAATCTTGAATAACTGAATTTTTTTTTGGCAAAGGATATATAAATAAAAGAAGAAATATTTTGCTACAATGATTTATATTGTAAATTTAAAAATTTTGTATTGTAAACTTTACAAAAATTTATATTGTAAATTTAACTGTCAGGGAAAATTTAGATGCATTTATAATCATCAACCATTTTATGGAGTAAGCACTATTAAATATTTAATAATATGTGATAACTCTCATTTCTATTTTAAGGTGTGTGTCTTAAACTTCAGTAAAAGTAGTTAGCTTCCCCTCCACTTACCTTGCCCCTACGATACTTCTGTACTGGTGTCTTGCAAAAAAAATATTATAAACCACCGTAAGATATAGAAAATCTCTGTGCTGGAAGGAGTGCTAGTGGGGGTGGGGTGGGGATAGCAGGTGTGCAACTTGAAGAGGACTTGCCTTTGTTACTGCTGTTGTCTTTGTTGTTTTCATGAAGGTTTACATTGGTTCAATGGGAAAATTGGGAAAAATGTGAAAATATATGTTAGTAGAATGAAATCTTATTCAGGAAGAAGGGGTGGGAAGAAGGTAAGGGATGGAAAATTATCTGTCTGGTACAATGTATACTATTTGGGTAACAGGCACACTAAAATCCCTGACGTCACCACTATACAAGTCATCCATGTAACAAAAAAACACTGTATCCTCTAAAGCTATTTCAATTAAAAAAAAAAAAAAAAAGCAATATGGCAAGAAGGGAACCAAGAAAAAAATTTGTTCAAGATTTTTGCATGACTCTTCCTTGATACTTGGCTTTATAAAATGATAGTGATTGATTTGGCGTAATTGTGTAACATGGATATATAATTGAGGACCTGCTGGGTTTTGGTCCTGAAAATTTAGAAAAGAAATAATGCTGAAACTCTTCAGGAAAGCAAATCTGAGTGACGTTAACAGACATTGTAGATGGTTGTTTACTACAGGTGATCCCTAATCTCTGTTTTAGAAACACAGAACATATTTATATATCACATATACTCACACATTTAGTCAGATTATATACATATCTTAAAATATTCCTTTTTTTATCTCTTCTTTATTTCCACAGTTTATCAGTCTTTTGCATTTGAGTCAAGGAGAATTAAGATTTGCATAGCAGAAAAGGAAAAGAAAGAAAGAATCAAAGTTTACTATTTTGAATATCAAAATAAAATCCCAAGAATTAAAATAAACAACTTGAAAATGCTAGAATTTAGTGTTTTATTTTTATTTAGTATTATTTAGCACTAAATTATGCTTATTTAGTATTTTCTATTAACATTTAGTAAAATAATCAAGACAGTTAGATAGCTGGATTATCACGCCATGTCCTTCAGCTAGAAGGGAGTAATAGGAGAAAGCTGGATAAGTCCGTCCTGTGAAGTGGGAGGAACAGGTGTGGAGGACCGTGGTTAGAGGAGGAAAATCAAGAGGAAGGGACTTCCAAGCATTTTCTATGGGTCACACCAGAGAAGTCACAAAAGATAAGAATTTCAGCCGTCTATAGCTTTGTGACAAATTTTTCATTCTCGAATAAATGGGTTAAGAACAACCAGGTATAACCTCTCATGATTTCCATGGAGAGAAAGGCACAGCGTCTCTTCTCCATGATAGATGGAGTCTCAGCTGTAAGCTTTGAAGGCTGGGGCTGTAAGTCTCTGAAAATTGTTTTACTCACATGTCTCTGGCAAAGTAGGGGTTGGCTATCAGCTGAGATTTTAGTTGAGGTTGTTAGCAGAAATACATACACAAGGGCTCTGCATGTCACTTGGAATTCCTTACAATATGGTGGCTGGGTTCCAAAGGCAAGCAATTTGAGAGGTAAAGAGAGCCAGGCAGAAGCTTCTTTCACATTGTAATATTGAAAGGAAGGTAACACCCCTTTCATAATATCTCAATAATCAAGGCAATTACAAGTCTCTTCCCAGGGTCAAGGGAAGGAACTTAGGTGCCATCAATTCATGTATATTCCCATCTTAGAAAATACAATCTGAACCAAACTGAGGTGATGCCATCAAACTATCTCTGATCATTCAAATAAGTGTAACACATTGTCTTTCTGGTCTTGGTTGCAGTTTGAATGAGAGTTTTGCTCATTAGCAGGTACGTGGACTCTTACAAGGATGCTAACCCACATCTCAAGGCTTTCATGGGACCCATCCAAAATCCCAAGATAAATGACATTAGATACGCTCAAGTCCCTCAAAATTTTGTGTCAAAAGTCTTTAACACCAGAAGACTGTTGAAAATTTGAAGGAAAAAAAAAAAAAGCTCCAACAATTGACCCATGACAATAAAGAAAAATTGTGTGAAGGATACTCTGATAAATGCTCCTACATTTTCTGTCTAATCATTTGATATATGTGGAGTTTTTACAACTTTTTGTCATCTAAGTTCCCAAATAATCCTCCTTATATCCAGACCTTCACTAAATTGTCTTTAAATGAAACTACCAGCTTCTGTTGTTTTAAATTCCTCTCCTCACAGAGACCTCAAAAAGAATTCCCAGGACCTGGTGTGGAACAGATGATATTTCATTCCCCTCATCAGGTCTCTTTTCCACCAACTCACTTAATATTTTTTTAAAATTTGTCCCTAATTACAAAATAATGCTACCATGCACATTAACACATAACCAGTAACCAAAGTGCATAAGGCAATTCCCATGTATTGGTCCACAACTCTGGTTATTCTAAATGATGTGTGCAAGGTTATTGCATTCCTCACATCAAGGGGTAAATTTAAAGTCCAGTTTCCCCAACCCCTGTGACTCAAATTAGTGTGTTATGTGGGTGACATCATGTGACTCATGAGGTTAGGTTAAAAGGCCATGAAGATGCTGATATTTCTTTGACTTACTCATATTATGAATAGAAAACTTCAGGTGCCATGAAAGAACATGCACGAATGTGGACCACCAAGTGGAGAGACAAGCTGGAAGGCAGGAGAGAGAGAGAGGCTCAAAGAGCATCGGCTGTTCTTGTTCTGTGACCCTTTTATTGAAATATAATTCACATACCATAGAATTTACCCATTTAAAATACACAGTCCTATGGCTTTAGTATACTTGTGTATTAGTGCAACCCACTCCTCGATCAATTTTAGAAAAATTTTATTACCCCAAGAATGAACCCTTTACCCCTTAGCAATTATTCCCCAGCCCCCTACCTGCGCACTGACCCCTCCCATCCCATCTCTAGGCACCCGACCTACTTCCTGTCTCTGTTTATTCCTCCATCCACTTTTTATCTCTATGGACTTGCCTATCCCGGGTATTTTATTTAAATGGAATCACAAAATACACACCCTTTTGTGACTGGCTGCTTTCACATATATTTTCAGTGTTCACCCATTTTGTGCCATGTAAGTTTATTCCTTCTCATTTCTAATATTCTATTGTGTGAATACACCAGAGTTCGTTCATCAGTTGGTGGACACTTGATTACTTTCACTTTTGGACTACTATGAATAATGATCTATGAACATTCTTATACCAGTGTTTGAGTTTCTGTGTGAACATGTTTTTATTTCTCTTGGGTATATATCTGGGAGTAAAATGTCCCCAGCTGTTTCAGTCTTCCTCTCCCAATCATTAGGATCTGAATGAAGAAGATTTTAAATGCTCCTCTGATTTTAACTGAGTGAAAACCTGAGTGAAAACTGCTAGCTAAGGCAAAATCCAGATTCTTGAGTAAAATTGTTGTTACTGTAAGCCACTGTTTTATGGAGGATTGCTATACAATAATAAATGGTAAAACAACCATGTACTGCATTATTGTCCTCCAGATTATGAGACATATGAGACATTCTGAGACCTCACCTTTGATATAGGTGTCACAAAATGCAAAAATGTTTTTTACGAACTCCCAAAGTAAGCCTCTCAAATGAAAGTTATACACAAAATGCAAGTAGAAACTTTAGTCATAAAAAAGGCCCAAATGGACACGGTTTCTGTACTATTTTATAGGTAATTCTGAATTCTAAATACTAACAGTTGGCTTACAGCTTTGCAAAATGACCCTAAAGATGCGTAATGCCCCATTCAAAAAAAAGAAAGGAAAAATGTTAAGATATACTGATCATATAGAGGTAAGTACTTTTCTGACCTTATCTCATTTAGCCCACAGGCCCTTGTACAAAGTATATAAAAACATCAAGGTTTCAATTTTATATGAGGTAATATGACATATTAATAACTTGCCCAAAGTTGTGCTGCATAACTAGGAAAATGCCAGGAGGGCTATGTTAACCAGTGTGATGAAAATGTGTCAAATGGTCTATGAAACTAGTGTACGATGCCCCATGATCACATTAATGTACACAGCTGTGATTTAATAAAAAAAATAATAATTAAAGTCAGTGAACTCTCTGATCAGACGTGGGCCTATTTAATTCCAGAGTACACTGTACGTTTTTCTTTTACATGAGGTAAGATAAAATAGAAAACATTAATTCTCAATGTGATTTCACTGGTGATATTACTGACAATAAACAGAACTACAATGCTACGTGGAGAAACAGGGGCTTCGGTTGAGAAAATACATCTTTATGTCCCTGCTGTCATTCTAGCTGTGTATTCATTTATTCCACAAATATTTATGTAGCATCTACTATGTGCCTGCTATTTTTTCAAATTATAGAGTTATATCCGCAAATAAAACAGAAATTTTCAATAGGGCTGCATTTCAGTAAAATCAGGGCAGACGGAGGCAGGGAATATTTCCCAGGCCAAGTAAGAGTGCACGCAGAGACCCAGGGTTGGATGGACACTGTTATGTCTGAGGACTTGGAAATAGGGTATGCTGGCTGGTAAAGGGCATCCGGGGCTGTGCCATCACTGGTCAGTAATGAGGGCAGAGAGACATATAGGACGAATGCTATGTTTTTGTCTTTTTACTTCCTATTTCAGTAGATAAGTCAGGCAACGTCATGGTAAGGAGTTTAGTTGCTAGCCTTCTACGACTAGATTTGATTTTCATGACTTATTTATAAGCTGTGTGCCATTGATCAAGTTATTTAACTTTTTCCTAGATCTGAGATAACTCATGTAAAAACTCATGTTTGCCCTCATTGACTTCCTTGGAGCCTGGCTGAAGCCGAGGAGGCCAGCGTAACAAATAAAGACGCTCACACTCAGCCACTGCCTGGCTATTAACGGGTGAGGCTGGGAGAGGCAAGCACTCTGACCAGCTTAGAGCCTCATGAGAGAATGCTGCCATCTGAAATCTCACCAGGCCTTTTATTGTTTTCAACAATGATTTACAATATAGCATTCAAGGAAGCTATGTCCCCACATGTGACACATGGGTGGTCTTGTGTAAGACCGAAGGGGAATAACATATAGGGGAGTGGACAAAGGGTCTGGGTTAGAATTAACTTTTAAAGGAAACATACGTTGCCGAAGGGAGGAGATGTTGCCTTTTAATCTATACTGCTGATCTATTCCATCCAGCCCAAACGGCTGCTTTCTAATCTAATATTTCAACTTGTTCAAAACCTGTTAAGAATTTTATTCTTGTGGCTGCATTCAGCTATCAAGATAGGGAGCCAAGCTCTTGCTGTTTGAACTCTTCACAATGCTTTACCATCTTTTTTTCTTTATAATTTTTGTAGCCTGTCCTCATGGTTGCTAACAGTAAATGCCTCACAGAGGTGACATGGGAACAAAAGGAGATGAGACGGATTTATTTTTACCACATTCTTACTTATGGTGAATGTTCATTGAATAATAAATCTAATAAAATATGCATGCACATCAGAAATTTTGAAACTTTCCTGAGACTAAATAAAGAAGTTCCAAGTAAGTAGAGAAGGATGTATTTGGATGATTCAATACTGTTAAGATGTCAATTTTATAAAATTTGATCTAAAGATTTAAGGCAATCCCAATCTCAGAAATATTTTTTATAGAAATCAACAGACTGATTTTAATATTCATATGAAAAATGCAAAACTGCTTTAAAAACGTTGAAGTTGGAGGATATACAATTATAAAACTTGTAGGAAGCTATGTAATAATTGAGCCTGGATGGTAAAATTGGAGCCTGATTTAAATTAAACTAGAGATCAAAAGAAAAGTAAATATAAAGCATCTAAAAACAGATCTGCACATAATTGGTCAATTAATTTTTGACAAAAATGCCCAAGAATTTCACCTAGAAAAAGATTCTTTTCAACAAATGATGCTGGAACAATTAAATGTGTTCACACAAAATTAAGCTTGAACTTTTCTTCATGCCTTATGAGAAAATTAACTCAAAATTGATAATAAATACAACATAATTAGGAAACTTCCAGAAAAGAATTTTGTAATCTTGTGTTCTGGATAGGTTTTTGGATAGTACCCAATGTTTGAATTCTAAAATAAATTGGTAAGTTGGGCTTCACAAATATTAAACTCCTTTGATCTTTGAGAGACCCTACTGAGAAAATGAAAAGGCAAGCCACAGAGTATGAAAAAATGATCTGAAAAATAGATCTGACTAAAAAGTTGTATCCAGAATATGTAAATGATTTAAACAACTGAACACATGAACCAACTTGATAGAAAGATGGTATAAGATTGATATCAAAGGGGCTAAAGGGACATCTGAGGGTGATTGAAATGTTTTATATAGTGATCGTGAATATGGTTTTACCACAACCATATATGTCAGACAAAATTAATCAAATGTTAAATTTAAATTATTAAATATTAATAAATGTATATTTAAACTTATTAAGCTGCAATGAAAATGCAACCTTGTCCTCAGTTGTTATTGCTTGTATTGAATGGTAGTAGGTAGATGGGAATTTATCGTATTATTCTCTCTGCAAGAGTCTGTATTAAAAAGTTAAAAATTATATGTTGTTAAATACTATACAGAAATGTTCCATGGTTCTTGAGGAAGGTATAGCAGAATGAATCCAATCTAACCTTAAGGAATGGTGATGCTTAAGGAAAGCTTAGTGTGAAGGATGAATTGGAGTTAACTAAGTGAAAAAGTATGCTGGATTTCAGGAGGAGAAATTATCTTTGCACAAGAAATAGACTTGTACCAGGATTAACAATAGCATAATTGAGGAAACTAAAAAGACTAGAATGGCTGAAGCTCTAAAAGTAGATTTTATTATAAAGTTTCAAATGCAGATTTTATCATTGAAAGAGTGAAGGCGTAAATTTCTGTTGACATTTTGTGATAAGAGTGGAGATGAAACCAGTCTCCCCTGTTTGAAGAGAACATAAAATTTATGTCTTCAGTCTTTTTCAACTTTAAATGAATAAAATTTTTAAAAACTTAAAAATAAAATAGTAGATAAAATCTAAGGGAATCAAAGGATAATTCAATTGAATAAATGAAACTTTAGGTCTAAATTACATGGCTTCAGGCTAAAGCATGCAAAGGTTGATGCACTTATCTTGTATCTAGGTAACAATGAAGTTGATGCCATTTTTCAAGAAAAATAATAGAAGTAGAATTCTTCAAAGGGTCCTTTATTGAAGAGAGTGGAAACAATTTCCCAACTTCCTCATAATAGAGGTTTAAAAAAAATTTTTTTTAGGCAAATATCAAGCTACTGGCTAATCTCATGGGTTTAGGAAAGGAGGAAAGACAGCTACATTCCATTCCACACTTGAAAGCTTTTAAAAGGTTCCACTCAGCACAGTGAGGATGGAAATGGACATAGATCCTTACTAACCTATTATAGTCGTATTCCCCACCAGGAAATCAGCAAAAACAGAGAAGAGGGCAATGGTAGTTTATTCTCTTTCACCACATGTTCCCTCCTTCATCCTGGGCTATAGTTGTATTTTACCTTTCATATGAAAGTGTGTGTGATTATATATTGGTTTCATAATGGTACTGAGTACATTGGATACTTTTTCTTCCATTCTTGAGATACTTTACTAAGAACTAATATGTTCCAGCTCCACCTATGTAAAAATAAAAGAAGTAAAGCCTCTATCTTTTTTAAAGTTGCATAGTATTCTATGGTATACATATACCTATACCACAGTTTGTTAATCCATTCATGGGTTGATAGGCACTTGAGCTTCTTCCATGACTTGGTAATTATGAATTGGGCTGCAATAAAAATTTTGGTGCAAATATCTTTGTTGTAAAATGATTTTTGGTCTTCTGGATATATACTTAGTAAAGGATTTGCAGGATCAAATGGCAGGTCTACTTTTAGTTCCCTAAGTGTTCTCCAAGCTTCTTTCCAAAAGAAACGTATTAGCTTGCATTCCCACCAGCAGTGCAGAAGTGTCCCTTTTCTCTACATCCAAACCAACATCTGTAGTTTTGGGATTTTGTTATGTCGTCATCTTTAATCATCAGAGCAATGCAAATCAAAACCACTTTGAGATATCATCTAACTCCACTAAGAGTAGCCCACATACCAAATTTGTTTGGAAGGACTGACTGGGCACTGGTGTCAGTGTATAGCTTCCCAAAGGGAGTCATTCAAAGGTGACTATAATTATATTTAGCAATGAGGTATGTAGCACTTTTTCTAGAACTAGTTCATTAATTTCTTGTCAGACCTCATATATCAGGCACCAATGAAAACTCACAGAATAAATGAATAAAATCTTTAACTTGAAATAACTATTGCATTTAACTAGCATAAAGAAAAAATTTGACCACTTGTGACATTTTTCCCCTCCTCGCTATGCTGTTGCCCTAAAGCCTCTTATCTTTGCAGTAACATTTGTTGTAAATCTAAATTACTATTAACATGAATCTACTTAACAAAGTTCCATTTGCATTATTTTATATATTCTTGAAGGAAAGTGGCTCATATCTCAACTTCCCATGCATGACTATAGTTTACTTGTGTGAGTGTTTCCACAACAATATTGCATTCTGAGTTTTTCTTTTAACAAAAAAAAGTATATTTTTAACTAGAATATTTCCAGCCAATACATAACAATATATAATGGTTTCAGTATAGCCAAGGCAGTTTCTAGAATCATTTATATCATTTAGTTAATAAGTTATAAAATACATGAAAATAAAATTTTACTTTATTTTGAACATTTATGTATGTTTTAGTATAGTTTTTATATGACAGGATTGACAAAAAAAAAAAGTTGGAGGATAGAATAGCTTTAAGTATTATATAAAAACATCAGCCTGGGAAGTATTATAAGATAGGCTTTCCAAATGAAAATGGGTTGTGATTTAAGGAAATATCCAGGTTTTATTAGTTTTTGGCATCAGAGGCTAATGTAATAAGTGTTATAAACTATGGAGAGTCCAGACAGCTGCCTTGGCGTCTGAGCCAGCCGTCAACATTCTGTATCATGTCGTCTAAATCTTGGGGACTATGAAATTCTGAGGCTTTTCCCTATTGTTACAGGAAGTCTGTGTGGGGTCTGGAAATTGCCCACTTTCCTGTAAGCCTTAGTAGCCCTCCTCCCTTCCCCCCCTCCAGGCAACTCTCCTGCTGTTATATCTTTCCACTTTATGTTTTCCTGTCTTTAGCCACACGGCCCGCCCCACTGCCGTTCCCTTGTCACATAGGCCTTACACAGAGCGTTCACAAACTGTTATTTTCTGTAAAAGATAAAACACAGGAGATCTGGATAATAAATAAAGTCATTTTTGAGTGGTCATTTAATTCCCTTATACTCATTTCACTTGATAAAAGGAACTCCCACCCTTTGCTTCTGGAACAAGTCTTTCATCCTTTATCTCTGAATTCTCTAAGGCTCGTTAAACTATACATACTGTTACAGTACATTTCATTTCCTTCCTTTAATTTCCTCAGCACTAATTTATTTTTTAAAGTTTGACATTGGTCAGTACTCTGAAAAGGATAAAAATAACATCCTAATTGTGTATCTATCCGCAGAACATCAGACATGGTGTGATTTCTTGCTCCTCTATTTTCCATGAAAGGGCTGATAGGAAATCTACCCCCTGTGTCATTGATCTGCTGCTGGAAGATCTGCCTGTGCTTCTTGAGTGCTGCTGTCCCTCCAATGATCAGCATATGCGTCCAGTGTGTGCAAGATTGTGGGTGGGGAAACAAAGCAACCAGATTTTAGCCTTTTGGAAGATGTTTTATAAATCCAATAATTCAAGTTTTTAAAACATAAAACCCAACTCTTACTTCATTAGAAACACCTAAGTCCCAGGATTTTTAAAGAATGTCATATGTGACTGGACTCTCAAGTGCCAAAGATACAGTGTCACTGGTTGGTTGGTGGCTTTTTAACACTGGCTTTCTGAAGAGAGGGAAGTCTTAATATATATTTGCTGATTTCTGTAGGGTAAATACTCCCATTATGGATAACTTTGAGCTACCTGGGAGACATCAGCACAGATGGAGTTGGGAGTGAGTGTGTGCAGTTTGTTCCTGGGTGGTCATCAGCACAGCCCTGGGAGATAGACAAAGGAATGTATTTGAACCTGGCCTTAGATTTTAGTTGGAAATCGGTGCCTTAGAAAAATACAGATCAAGTCTTAGGTGTTTTTGCTAGTAAAAGACAAAACATTAAGCATGTTTAAGGGTGAATGTTTTAAAGAAAATAAATACAATACCTACAAAGAGAAGTTTGGGTTGAAGAAAGCATGGTTTCTGGTGTAGGTTTAGATGCAGTTCATGTAAGCAGTATGGTTTACACGGGGTTTCTACAACTCAGTTAAATGTTTCTTTGGTCCTCCATTCTTCTTTTGTGGTGTTGGATACTAAACTTAATTTGTGATCAACATTTCTCCAGTAGCATATACCATAAGGAAGGTCTATATAAGCCGTTAGTAGAGAGATGTCATTGTCAGTGCTGTTTGTCCTCTTTGGCAGCTCCTGAGATAGTTATAGAAAATTCTTGATCTCAATCATTGATTCTATTCCCATCTGTTTGGCTTCTAGGTCTGCCCAGTTTTACCCACTATTTCACTGGGATTGTGGGAATGTGGAGGTGGATCTATTTCTCCCACACCCTTCTGCTGGAAGGTCAACTAAAACTAAATCGATCAAGATACATGCTTGAACGGGCATTCAAACAGAGATAGGTCCTAAGGGTTAGGACCTAGCATGGTAATGCCCATTCTGGAACTGGACACGTGGTTTCCAGGCAGAAAGTAAGAAAGCCAGAACTGAGACAACTGCATTAAGCTGGAAGTTATCACTGTCCCAGGAGAATTAAATACATTCATATATATCATGCATGCATGTATTTATATAATCTACCTATGATTTCTATATACATTTTTGCTATTTATCTATCATCTATCTCTTGCATAGAAATTCTGAAGCCCCAGGGCTCTTATGCTGCATGTTATATGAAGTCAGAATTTATATTATCTCTATGCAGGAGAAATTCTAAGTCCAGAATTTAACTTAAATTTGAGACTTGTTAGGAGACAACATTGTATTCCTCTTAGGCAACACTTTTTCTCCCCTTTGTCCTGAACTCTTCTCCCTTCCTAACAGTTATTACCTGCTCACATGGCTTTTGACTCTATGTTTGTTTGTACACATTCTGTCTCCCCCACTACAATGTCATCTCCTGGAAGTCAGGAGCTTGTTTTATCCTCTCCTCCTAGAGAAGAGGACCTGATACACAGTAAAAAGATGTTCTTTAAGCTTTTGGCAGTGATGGTGTGGTAGCTGCTGTTGACACAATCCACCATTCGGACAGTCAGCAAACTGCATGGGATTGTCACTGTGATAATTGCAGTGATAAAGATTTTAAATTTAATTTTTAGAAGAGTCTGTTATTAAAGGATTAGACATTAATAAATATCAAACATATATGAAAAATAACTTCTAAAAAGTTCTAAATTTACCCACACACATATTGTTTACATTAAAAGCACCATCCAACATGCTGAAAGTAAAAAACCCTATCTTCAGTGTCTTTGAAGTCATAGATGGAAAGAAATGTATAAATGTATAATAAATCACAAGAGGCAGTTATGTATTGGAGGTTAAGAATGTGAGCTCTGGAATCGCACTCTAGAGTGGCAGTTGAGCAAACCTTCCTTAATGCTTTTTAAACATGTGGGGGGTGGGGAGGAGAGAGAGAGGAGAGAGAAAGAGAAGGGTGGCACATGGAAGGAGAGAGATGCAGGAGAGAGATGAGGAAGAGAAAGAAAACGATAGAGAAAACAAAGGGATGGGAGTCTTAATATCAAGGAGGCCAGCTGTTTTTAATGTTGTCTGCCAATGGCCAATGATTCCCAGGGGCAGAGAAGAGCATTCACCCAGAATGCTTTGCTGGCAGCTTTTGTTAATGTCCTCCATCTTACCTTGTCCTATATTTTCAGTAACTTCTCTCTTTCCTTTGCCCTTTACATTTTCCAATATCCAATAATCCTTTAGGAAGGTCTTACAACTTTCCAGTTGTGGTGTTCCTGTTCAAATTCTCCCTCATGGCAAAAGTGTTTGTGCGCATATGTTTATTTCTGCCAGTCTATTTGATTCCCTGAATTCAAGGAAAGGGAAGAAAATTGAATGATACACCTCTTCTTCCTTTTCTTACCTTACTTTATGCGTGCATGCTTTGTTGTAATCTCTCAGATATTTATAGTGGAAAGAGATAGGCCAAAGCATACATGTTCAGTGTGTGTTCAGATTATTGTCTGACTTACTTACCAAGGAGAGGAAGTTTGCTCCCATGATGTTATTACACCTTTTATGAAAATGTGGGTGAAGAGTGTGGCTTGGGTCTATAGCAGAAAACGTGTTTATTAAATTCATTAATCCACGGTTCTCTGTACACTTAGTCTCGAGATAATTTCTTTGATTGGATATTTCATCTCCATGGATTTGAACTCTGGGAATGGAAAAGATTTTGTGAGATTTAACCCTGTTGTACAAGGTAAGATATGCGATATCAGCATAAAATAATCAAATGTAATTCATCAACTAGAGTCCCTTATCAAGTAATAAAACATTATTTAAAAAAAACATTCAGACATGGCAGAGACATGCAAACACAAGAACAATTTCTAGTAACATACAGAGTTTAGTTTAAATTGCTAATATATATTGTATATGTGCATACATATAGATAGTGTTATTTCTTAAGCTTATATACATTAAGATATTTTAGATAAATATTTAAAAATCAGAAGAAAAGATAGAAATGATGGATAAGAGTAAAAATATTTTCACATCCTTCAAAATGCTAGTTTTTTTTTACCAACTCATGAGGCCTAGAATAAGTAATTTGAAACAAACATATTTAAAATATTAAATTTTAGGAACTATACTAAGATACATATTCCTTACTAATTTGAAAATTTAATTCAAATACCAGTTCCCTAACATGATTGCTTCTCGGCCTTTTGGCTAAGATTAAGTGTAGTACCTCCCTAATCTGCAGAGTTTCCTTTAGCCTTTAGAAATAGTTATTTATATCACCATAACTAAAACTTCAGTATTTTTTTTTTTAGTATTATCAATGTGCTATGATTTTGCACTTAAATATATGTCATCTCATATTCAGTGCTAAATAACTAAAGAAATAGTCAATGACTGTTTCTAGGGAATCTTTTAAAATAGAATAGTTAATTGCTTCTTGGCCTTTTGGCTAAGATCAAGGGTAAAATAGAATAATTTCCATGTGTCTAAATAATTCACATATATTGAAAAGCTTTCCATAAATGACTCATGAACTTACAACATGGCATGAACTGTAATTTATATAGATACAAGGTACAGAATCTCTGGCATAACTATTACAAAGGGCTATGTATGGCCTACTGTATGGAGGGTACCACTGGTTCACTTGGGATGTTTTGACAAACTTTGAAGATAGAGGGATATACGTTAAAAGGAAGAAAACTTAGGACTGTTTTAAAATAATTGTATTTTTAAAAGCAGCTTTCTCCAATTTTTATAAACTTTCTTTTTTCCCTCAAATTAAATATCTTTGTTAATTAGTATAATTAGACTTGTGAAACTAGCTGTCTGACTCATTAAATTAGGTTCAGCAAAGGCTAATTTGAATGATTCTTAAACAATAGAGACTTTTTAAAATAAAAACTTGCTTCAAGACTCTCATTCATTCCTTCACTATAACTCAATGATTACATGTTTATCACACACAATATTATCTGATAGGCCAACAGCTGGTATTTAAAAACATAAAGATCTCCAAGAGAAGGTTCCTAACCTTGAGAAAATGATAATCTAGTGATAGAGGAACATGTTATCAGCTAATTTTGCTCATGTGTGTTTTAATATGGATGCATTGAATACTTACTCAAAAACGTAAGTTTAACTTTTTGTAACCACAAATCTTAAACAAGAATTACAATCACTAATGTTAATGTATTTTGGAAGAAATGTCACAAGAAAAAGATGGAATAAATTTAGAGGGACAAGTTAGAACATTACCCAAAATACACATGAAGAAAAAAGATAGCTTTGGAAATGCTTGGATAATGACAGCTATTTCTAAAATAGAACCTAGTAACACAAGAAATTGGAGGCAGACCACAGAGGAATGAAGTAACCAGAAGAATTTCTGATTTTTTGTTGTAAATAAAACCTGAAATTGTCCTGCAACCTCTTAGCTAGGGAATAAAACTTGCAGTATATATTAGGCTGAAATTTTTACTTTTCTTTTCAGATGGAAAGTATAGCTAAGAGATCTGAAAATTTCAGCAATTCTTGAAAAATGGCAGTCCTTGCTACAGAATAGTTTATGTAAATTACCTGAATTTACTCCACTGGATTCAAATAATTTAATCAAATTAAGTCTGACATTCCAGGGTTAGGGGAAAAGTACTTTTAGGCAAGTCTCCAAAGCTGGTTTTCTCCATTTCTTCATCAGATAAGACTCCTGGGGGGGGTTTGTGAGACAGCAGGGGAGTGGGTCTGGATTTATGATGGTCTCATGGTTCGGGGTACACTTGTCTACTGACGAGCCCTGATCACCACAGCACATGGGGCACTGCTGCTATCACTTCTCAGCTGAAATCTTTGCTTCTTTGCTAACATGCCTAATGTACTATAGCTGTACTGTAACTACCCACCCCACTCCTTCCCATCTAGGGCACTGCATGTATCAGGGGCCCTTCCATGCAATACCCAACAAGTACCTGGTTCCTATCCAGTTTTAGAGGTTTCCTTCAGAAACTGGCCTAGCAGTGCTTCTCATGAAGCTACTGCACTCCTCTTCTAATAACCCAATTCTTTGTCAGGAGTCTGTCTTGGAAAACATAAACTTCAGGCCAGGCACAGTGGCTCACACCCATAAACCTGGAAGGCCGAGGTGGGTGGATTGCTTGAGCTCATGTGTTTGAGACCAGCGTGAGGCAGACCCCCGTCTCTACTAAAAATACAAAAAACTGAGGCAAGAGGACTGCTTGAGTCCAAGAGTTGGAGGTTGCTGTGAGTTATGATGTTGCTATGACACTCTAGCCAGGGCAACAGCTTGAGACTCTGTCTCAAAAAACAAGAAAACATAAACTTCAACTCCCCCCCACCACCACCATAGGAAGAATATCCTAAGGCCTCTTGGAGGTAAGTTCTTCTGGCTGTCTTTAAAGGAGAAAGAGGAAAATGAACTCATTCTTTCTTATTTGGAAAATACAATTATAATCCTCCCAAAGAGCTATCTGGGGAATCACCCTTGTTCTCTGTCAGGTAACAATGTTTATTATTTTATTTTACTTTATTTCATTTTATTTAATTTCATCTTATTTTAACAATAAAAGTGAAGAATAAATAGTAAATTCTCAGTACAAGCAGGGAAGTTGAAAGTTTAGTTGTGACCTTGGTGTTAAAGTTAAAACACTCAACAAAAGCAAGGGAATGGTAACAAAACCAAGGAGCAAAAATGACTTTGAAATGTTTTCTTCCAGAAAAATATGATTATAGAGTTCAGTTCTACCAAGAGCAGTTTGTTAGATGTTTCCCACAAAGTCTGACCCTTAAAGACCATTTTTTTATTCGACTTCAAATAATTTCAATATCAAATTGTTGTTACTGTTTCACTCCTATGCCACGTGATTGTATGAAGAAAAGCACATAGTAAGTCATTAGGTGAGTAACTAGTGGCCCATGTGTCCAACACTTCTCAATAGATTTAGAATGTTTACTTTTCATTTAAAAAGGAAATCTGTAGAAATTCAGAGACCACTACTGAATGATCCTATTATTCATTTTTGCTCATTGTTTCTGTACTCTTAGGAAATCCTAAGAAATAATTGTGCTGACCATATTGCTTTGTTCAACTGAGGTGTTCTGCTTTTTGAACAGAAAAGTGTCAAGTTGAAAATGTTCCTTTTCTTTTCCTTATGGGCTCTAAAAAATCACTCAACCAAATCAAGTAATTGAAAAAATGGCAGTCTTTATGTGAACCAAAACTTCTTCACATACCCAGAAACAAATGCTAAATTCCACTGTAATCAGGGCAGATCAGTTTGCAAGGATAGATTACTATCAAAACGATCTCTGAGAGTACTAATAACTTGATTCTCTTATGTAACTTGTAGGGTTATTCACCTGCACCCTATTGCTAAATGTCACATATATTTGTGCTATGATTTTATAAATTACAAAACAATCACAGTTAAATATGGGAAACCAATAAAAAAAAAAGCAAGAATATATGCTACTTCATCTATATAACATTTTATTTTTCTCTTCTTAAACCAAAAAAATGTCCAGGAAATGACTCCTCAAAGATGCTGGTTAACCAATATGTTTTGAATTTTGAGGTGAAGATCTTGTCCAGATAAGTACAAACTTGGCTTCACAGATGTAGTATCCAGTTTTGTCTTTGCCTCTGCTGATATTCCCAGCATTTCATTATAGATAGATTATAATTAATGATTCCCACTGACTGAAATTCATGATTAAAGGAAAGATAAGCTAAATATTTTTCTTTTACACATTTCATTTTGTATAAAATTTTTTCTAGCAATATGCTAATGTATTGAGAAATATTTGAGGGAATGACTTCTACATATTTATACTAGATGTTTAGTGCATGCTTTAAAATATGACTTTCCCTGGATAATCTATATCTATTTATAGTTCAGAATTTAATATCTCATAAATAATTATATTTTGAAAGTACTCATTATAAATATGTGCCTTACTGGTGTCTGCAATTTTAGGGAATGTGAAGGATACATGTTCTGTGTGACTGCTGGGTTTAAGCTCCTAATTACTATGACATATGTCCCACTGGGTTCAGCTGGAGTAAATGGTTAGTTACAGAAGCTCTTCTGGGCAACATCTGGGGGCTCTGTACACAATAGTACTGCTTCATAGCCCAAGGACAGCTGTGGCATGAAATGACAGAAAAGTCTAGCCCCTTCTCCACCTCCAGATGGAACTCACATCTGTTCTGGAATCCTGATGAATTGTCAAGAATACTTTAGGGCTTCTGGAGACAATGGTATAAAATGCATGCTAAGACTCTCTTAAGAGGCAGTGTTAATAATATCAATGTAGAACTTTCCTTAGGTGTTTTGTGGGCAGTGGTTCTGAAAATGGAAGCAAGGAGAAAAGCATGATGTGTCCTACAGTGACTATGGCAGAGTTCCCATTAGGGGAACCCCTTGATGGAGATTCTTTATCTGGAGGTTTTTTAATGATATCATGGATAGCTTCAAGATCAACTGGATCCCGTGATATAAACGGATTAAATATATTAATGTAAATTTGTTTCCATATATGAAAAATGTCCAGTGACATACATGCTACTTCTATATGAATATGAGAGACTTCCTATATACACTTTAGCTTTTTAAATGAACTAACAGTTTTATCATTTTTCCAAACTGCATATCTACAATCTCTGTAATGGGGATTTCTTTTACTGAAGATCTCGCAAAAAAGCTCAATATTGAATTAAGGGCATGCTGTCTCTACCACAAACTTGACTGTGTCAGTATGAATAAACAGCTTAATCCTTCTCCTCCCTTTGCCTCCCTTCCCCTTCTCTCCTCTTCTTTTTTTTTGAGCAGTATCTCACTCTATTGCTCAGGCTAGAAGCGCTATGGCGTCAGCCAAGCTCACCGCGCCCTCTAACCCCTGGCCTCAACAGAGCTTCTGGCTCAGCTTCATGGATACCTGGGATTTCAAATACCCTCCACTACACACAGCTAATTTTTTCTATGTTTAGTAGAGATGGAGTCTATCTCTTGCTCAGGTTGTTCTCAAACTCCTGAACTCAAGAGATCATCCTATCTTAGCCCCTCAGAAACAGCTTAATTCCACCCCTTCTAGATTAACTTCCATTAGAATGTCATACCTGTTAATTAGAGCAGTATTTGGTTTGTAGTATTAATCACTACCATATTGTTAGCATATAAAACAAAATTTAATACAAAGTAAATATTCAGTATTTTTTTAATAAATGGACGGATTTTTAACCCTAGATAGTCTTAGCTTTATTTTCAGCACAAAGTCTTTTTATGTTTTTATGTATGTATTTTTTATTTATTTATTTTTTGAAGATAAATCATTTACTAGAACTATTTGGCTTTATTTTTGGCAAAGATGGGTGTATTTTTTACATACAGAGCCACACAGGAAAAAGGTAACCAAAAGGGGCATCAGATTATGAAATCGAACCTTTTTTTTCCCTAGAGAAATAGTCTGAGGGGAAAAACAGAGTCAAGGGCAATATATTTAAGTCAATTTGGATTCAGTCAGCAGAAAGAGGAAACACATTACTCAGCAAAGAAAGGGTGAAACATGAGACCTTGAGGCTTGTTGGTGTAGTTTTACCATATGGTTTTCTACCAGAATTATTTTGGTAGAAAATTGTTAAAGGGACTTTTCTTCTTTTGTTTTTTGTTCATTTGAGGAAGCTAAACAGACAAAATCCTGGACACATAACAACAAACATAGAAACTTCCCAGTTAATTCTAAATGACTCTCATTGTATCCACAAGGAGACTGTGGCCATCAGAGTGGGAAGGATTTGCTCCATCCTTTTCTTGACCTTGCTCAAGGTCACAGAGGAGGGAGGAATGCTCAGCCCTGGCTTTGCATGCTTCAGCCCAGAGCTCTCTCTGTCTCCATCGCCCTCTGGCCTTGGTGCAGCAGCATCATTTCCTAACTCTGGAGGGCCACCGCCTTAGCCCAGGCCCCTCCTCTCAGGCTCCTGACAGGCCGATTGCTTTCCTGATCCGGCAGGGGGTTCACCCCGCGCAAGTCACCCAGGTCTGGTCCCTCTTCTGCATAAAGACGAAGAGGCCATCCAGGAACTCTGCTCTCAGGGTCACCGTCCAGTTCACAGAGCTTGGTAAAATCTGGAGAGGTCTATCTTCCCCGGCGCCCCCCACTCCAGGCCCAGCCACCCTTCTGCTCCAGCTGTTCCCGGGATTCCCGGCCACCGCCTGCCCTGGAGACCAAAGTCGGGCGTGGAAGGCATCTTCGCTCTGGGCGTGTCCAGTTTGTGGTCACTTGTGGGAGCCACTGTGCTGGAGGTAGATTAGCCGTGGGTGCTGCGCGGGCCTCTTGGAGAGTTGCTTTCAGAACATGAAAATATTTCGAAGATGACTGGATTTCTTTCTCCGTCACTTCTGCAACCCCACCATCCCCACCCTCACTTTCCAAACCTTTCTTTTCCTCAGGTTCTCAGTTCACATAGCCCTGTTCAAAAACCCGGGCCACTGCTACGGCTGGTGGCGCTCTGGCTAACCGACCTAGCCCTGGGCTGCCAGGAGGCCTCCCAGGTGCAGCAGGAAGGACAGGCGGCTGTGTGCCCAGCTGTGTGCCCAGCTGTGTGCCCAGCTCGGGAAGTTCTCACCTGCTCTCTGCTGCCTTCTGGCCTCCATGCGAGGAGGAACTGGGTGTGTCTGCCTCAGGGACGCCACTACTCCCCAAGCTTCCCCTTGCTATCTTCCATACTAGAATTTTTAGCTGCATAGCCTCATAGATTTCTTTCAGCATTTCTATAAAAATGGCAATGTACACCCCTGACTATTCTTTCCCTTTCCGCATTGTCAAAAAGTCATTAGTAGGGCCCTTGGCATTGCAGCTGAATCTAGGGCAAGAAGAAAAGGTCATGCCAGCCCTTGGTTCCTTTTATCTTTGGGGGGAGCTTTATTTGATAGGTTTTTAGTTATGTATACACACCTATGAAACTGTTACCACATTTGAGATAATGAGCACATCCATCTTCCTCAGCAGTCCCCTCTTGCCTTTTTGTAATCCTTTCTCCTTGCCTCTCATTCCATTACATAGACAACCATTAATCTGTCATAGATGAATTTGCATTTCTGGGATTTTTATATAAACAAAAATATATACTATTTACTTTTTAGGGCCTGGCTTCTTCATTCTGCATAATGATTCTGAGATAAATCTATCTGTGTGAGTCATTAGTTTATTCCTTTTCATTGCTGAATAATGTTTTATCAGGTTACACATCATGATTTATCCATTCATTTCATAATAGTGAAGGCGCTCAGGAAATTTCACCCCATAATATGACTCCTTGGTATTAAGAGTATTTCGAATTAAAGACCCTTAAATTTCAACAGACTTTGAAAAGACCTTCCCTCTACCTGCATAAATCAGACTGACCCATCAAACAGACCAATTGACTTCCATTCTACTCCCCATTATCTCAATATATTGCAAGAAAGAAGATAAAGAATGAAGCCAGACTTGGCCCAAATCATTTTAAGTATCATACATGTCTCTTGGGTTAATTTACAAGTCAATCTGTTTTCCTCCCATCAATTAATTCTTCCACATATCTCACCATCCTTCCAAGCAACCATTTATTGCCCCTAAACTAAATAACCTACACTTCTAATTTTTCCTTTTCCTCTAAAAATAGGGCATATAAATTGTGGACCCCCCCTTAGGGTGTTGGGTAATCACTCTGTGATTCTCCCTGTGCACATGGTAAATAGTTTTCTGATTTATCTCTCTTAACCGTGATTTGATCTTTCAGTGAATCTTCTGGAGAGTAGAGGAAGTTTCCCAACACTCCCATAATAGCCATTTAGGTTGTTTTTAGTTTTTGGCTATTATATACATAGAAAGCTTCTACAAGCACTCAGGTACAATTTTTTTTTTTTTTTTAAATGGGTATATGCTTTCATTTCTCTTTGACAAATACCTAAATATGGAATGTCTAACTATACAGTAAATGTAGGATAAATGTTTTTATATAAAGTTCAAAAACAGGCAAAATTAGTCTGTGGTGACAGGTGAGAAGAATAATTAATTTGGTGGCCTAGTAATTGAAAAAGAACACACATTTGCTTGAATGACAGAAATGTTTATATTTTGATCTGGATGATATTAAAACAGATAAATACTCAAGTAAAATTTATCAATTTGTATACTTAAAATTTATAGACTTTGGTTTAGGTTATAGCTCAATTAAAAACAGTAGTAATAAAAATAAAAGCAAAAACCTGCCAAAAACATTTATGAGATGTTTATCCTTATAAATATATGCTGAATATTTAACAGCATTAATGCATGAGACATCTGTACTTGATAAAAATTTTTTAGAAGGCATCCATATATTTTAGAGATGCATACCTAAACATTTATTAATGAAATGATACAATGTTTAAAATTCACTTAAATGAAACCAGTGGATGTTTATATAACTGAAACAAGATTGCTCAGATTTAATAAATGTTGAATCTAAATGATGACTATATTGGATTATTTTATTCTATTTATGTGTATATAAATATGTATTTCAATTATAAAAGTTTGGTTTTTAAAAGATTATTTAGTTCAGATTTCTATACTCAGAATTCTAGCTTCTGACATTTCTTTTGAAATAAGTTGGTGCAGTCTCTCCACCCCCTGTGCTGTGCCCCTTCCATTAATAGTGGTAACAGTTGCTATTTATTGACTTGTAGACAATTACCAGGCTCTGAAATAATTGCTTTTTATATACACAAATTAGGTAGCTAGTTAGATAGACAAATTAATAAATAAATGAATTAAATTTTCATTTCTTCTTCTTCCAAGTCAGTTTAAAAAAAAAGAAAAGTCATCCTGTGCTTAAATTTCTGAATCTTCTTAATTTTCTTACTAAAAGTTTGGTGCTTGTCCTTAAAGCTGAACAAAGAACAAGGACAAGTGGTTTGAAGAAAAGGAAAGAGAAGTTTATTAATTTGCTGGCAAATGAGGAAGATATCATACTTCCTTTTTAAAGTACCATGGTTCTTTCTAGAAGCAGAAATGCAGAGCTTTTAAAGGGAGTTTTCAGCTTTGGGCTATTGTTGTTTAATTATAATTTCTCCAAAGAAGATAATCTCATGACCTCTGCCATCCAGACAATTCTGTTGAGCCATCGCCTGTGATTAAAGAAAAAAAAGAAATCCCAAAGAGCACTCCCCTGATTACTAGGCTCTGGCAGGAAATCAGGTTGTAATTGCTAAAAAACAGTGAGAGGATTTTAAAAAGACAGTTTATAAAACATTGTTGTTCTTCCGGGTTTTTTCCTTTTAAAATTGTGAGGGTTGATGCAATGAGATTGAGAAAAAACATTAAAAAGCATCCATAAGTTATTTGATCAATTTAATTGCAAAAGAGCTTACAGAGAAGATTGGGAAAGGTGAGGAGAAAGAAAGCAATGAGTAACCAGAGCCTCCCGGGATTCAAAGCAGAGAACTGCAGGGGTTGAGAGAAAAAAGGGGAGTTGGGGTTAGCTAGCCTTGTGAGCTATGTGAGAGGCACTGGGGGAAAATGTTTCTTAAAAGAAGTTTGTCTTGTATTATGAAGGAAACCTTTCCTTGGCTTTGTTTTGCCCTGCAATAAAATATAAAATTTGCTTTTTAAAAAAATCAACTGTGATAAGCCACACAATATATTTATCTCCTTATTTACCCAAGCATGTTAAAGTCTTTGACAAGTCCTGATTTAAAACAAAAACAAACAAAAAGATTCTCAGTTATATTTTAATCCAGAATTTTCCATACTTCTTTGGTCACACTTCCCTGGACACACACACTCAGCTTTTTGGCTCTGAAGGAAATAAGAAATATTTTACCCCCAAATATGTAATTTTGGGTGCTGGACTCACTGAAGAAAGCTCAAACTCTTTCTGATCTTCCCCTACCAATAATTCTCCACAAATCCTTGAAGTTTCTTCATATGCTGAGATCCAGACCCATAAGAAAATAATTGTTCTTTTCTTCCCCTCCCTATAAGACCAGGGATGTGACCACACCTGAACAGATTCTGTAAGAAAATAATATCACATCTCTAAGACTCATTTAAATTCCAAAGGAAACTATTTTCTGGTTAACCTCCATTCCCCATCCATTCATTCTCTCTTACAATCTTTTATTGCCCCTTAACAGAATTTCTATTTCTCCCTCCCATAACCCATTTTATTAAAAGGGCATAGTTAGTTTGGAATCCCATCTGAGACTTCCCATGTATACAAACTGAATAAATTTGATAATTTTACTCTTATTAATCTGCTTTATTGTGGGTTAATTTTTCTGTAAACCTTCCAAAGGTGAAGAGGAAATTTTCTCTTCACCTCAACATTGCTTAAGAGGATTGTTGAGAGTCAGGGGTCCTAATTCCTCAAACCCAGTCAGCCGGGTTCAATTATTCAACAGAACGAGAAAGTTTACCTGAGGCACAGCATGAATAGAAAAATGACAGTGTGTAGGGACCAAAAGTAAAACTGGAGAAGCACAGGCAGGGGGAGGAGAAAGCAGAAGTAATTTTGTATGGACTTTAGTATAACAAACAGAAATTTTATTTAAGAACAAAGAGAAAGCTTAAAGCACTTCCAAAGAGAGTTGGAAGAAAGTGGGTCCCTCTGACAAGTGAGGAGAGAGAGAAAGGCAGTGTAGAGGAGGAAATATCCTCTTTCTGTGCATTTGAAATTGTTTTACCTCTTTCATTGGCTTCTCTGCTCCTCTGGGCAACTTTGTCTTCTTCTATCAGTCATTGATTACCTAGATTACTTCATACCTACATTCTGTTCCTTATAAGGTGAGAATTGCTGATCACAGTGCTCCTATAATATTTCTATGGGCCTTGCACATTTCTTTATTCAGCAGGTCAAATTGTTCTCCCATCTCCCTTGAAGCCCCTTTCTTTGTCCCTTCTCAAGGATCTTCAAAGTTCAGAGGTTGGAATACCTTTTGGTAAGTCCTGTCTCAGATTTGTAATCCAATTCATAGGTCTTTTTTCCAAACACTTTTCTGCCTAGATCACAATGTTTGGTGGCAAGGGTCTATAGGCACAGGAACCACAGTGATCCTTTTAGGGTACAGTATGATTCTACAAACTGAACTTGCTTGCCTGAATACCTTAGTTAGGTTCTTTATTATTATTATTTTTTTTTTTCAAACAAGACTCAATGGAAAGATTGAATGATAGGAAAAAATGAACAGAGTAGACATATTTTCCTAAATTGGAAAAGGTAAACAAAGAAATTTATGTATGAAAAAAGAAATTCATATATGAAAAAAGATAGAGGAAAACACATTGATGCCCCTAAATTGGGCCATTCATTTAGACTTTATTTGCTGCCTTATATTAGTACTTACAATTTTGTACAGGGTGCACTAAGTCTTGAAACACATAATTTTCACTACTGGAAGAAGGAAGATGAATCTTCACAAGAAAGAACAGCAACTGAGTTAATATGTACTTAATGACCAGTGAATCCTAAAACAAATATCAGGCAAAAAGTTTTTCAAGAATATGAACAGGAGCCTAAAAGATAACAAGGTGACTGAAAAGCTTTAAAAGAGATGCCTTCAGATTTGAACAAATGAGAAGAAATGTTAATTTCAGCGAAGATAGCATAAGAGGAGTAAAGAGAAGTGTAACATGTATGTTCAGGATCAGAATTATGTCACAAAGAAAATACATAATTATTCAAGAATATTTATCAGAAAAAGAAGAATATACAATAGGGCTAATAAAGTTAGATTCATAAAAAGGATATTGCAAAATTAACTATGTATGATAGTTAATCAAATTAAATAATCAAAGTTGCTCTTATGAGTAACTTGGTGCTATTTTGAATAAAAGAAGAAACTGATAAGAATTTGAGGTTGTCATCAGAGCAACTTTGATGATCAGTGATTATGAATGAAATCCAGAGCTTATTGAAGTTTCGATTTAATGGCTGGTAGTCTACCTTTGTTTGATACTTGACCAGGAGAAAAGTCTATTTGAAATGGGAGTCTGAGTTTTTGGTCAGTATAGTGAACTTTAGCCTAACAACAGTGTTGACAATTACATTGTAGTTAGATAATTAAAACCACCCATTCTCACAATTCTTTTCTTGTTCTCATATTATCTGACTTTCCCTTTAAGTTAGTTTGAAATTCCTAAAATCAGAGTTATTCTTCAAACCAGACAAGAAAAATAAAGATGTAATTTACAAGGGCACAATTCTAAGTTTGTGACTGCACTTCAAAAGTATTTATGCAAAATATTCTTTATTTTATTTGCGTATATTTACATGTTGATTATACTCTTTCTTTTCCCAAGATAACTTATTCTGGCTAAAATTAATGTTAAAATCGAGAATGAAAGTAGAGCAGTGTTTTTCAACCTTTATTTATCTCACAGTACACTTGAACCTATAGTTAAACTTCTATGGCACACTTAAATTATGTTGACCAAAAAAGGAGTTTAAAAAATTTTAAACTTACTGTGATTTGAACTTTTTTCAAAAATAATTTAATTGATGGCTTTGAAAATTTTTACAGCACACCTGAGATTCTCTGGCAGGACACTGATTGGAAATCACTGCAGTGGAGAAAGAAAAGGTGTGAGTTAAGATATTTGAGACATTGTAAATCTAGGTGGGTTGAATTAGATATTGAACTGAACATAAGATTATGGGATATGAAGAAGAAGTCCTCATAGAATTTAGTGAAAAACATATTGAATACCTTATATGTAGCAATGCTTCATTGCTTTTTTTGCACTAACATGCCATGTTACAGGTGTGGAGAACAATGATGGGAAAGCATTTTTCTTGCCTTTGGACTACAGAGCTTCTGTGATGCCATAGCATTGTCATACTCAGTCTGAACTGAGTGTGTGAATTTTCTCTTTTCTAAAGTGATGTATTTGTGCCTGGACAGAGGTAGAAATTCTACTAGTAATTTTGTGAAGGGATGCAAAAGGAAAAAACAACAAAAATAAAACAGTTACTTTAAAAAGCAATACAGGATTCTGTGATCTAGTGTTCATTTCCACTTTTTATACTTATACTAGAAACTTATTTCTCATGCAATGTTTTGTTATTTAATAGGATGCTCTTGCTGTGCTCATTTACCAATAGTTGCCTGAGCTATCAAATATAGTTTTGTTCAGTTTCTTTCTTATGAATTAATTTGATCATTAATATTTCTGATGTTATACTTGTACTTTGAAAAGAAAATTGTTAGTTGTGGACTATTAAGTACATGCAATCCTTAGATAAAACAATAAGGACAACAGCGGCAGGAACTAGCTCATTCTAACTTGTGGCACTTGCATTTGAAATGTATCACGTGATCTAAAGTCGACCATTCCATCTAACTGAAAATGAAACAGAGACTTGGCACATAGGAGAAGTGAATGTACAGGGGGCTTCTTATTTTCTTCATCTCCGTTTTCCAGTCTTCTCACTGTGGGCTTAGTCTTCGGCCCAGGCCCTTTAACATCAACCTCAATAATGGTTCCCATTCCCACAGCCCTGATGCGGCAGTTCAATATCTCCAGCTTCAACCCCACCTTTGGCATGCGACAAACTAATTAGTGGATAGCTTCAATTTTAAAATATCCCTAAATATAATGTCTAAAATTCAACTGATTATGTCTCTCCGGTCAACACAAATGTCTTACTATCACTTAAATTTCTAAAATAATAATAATAATAATAATTCCAATATATAATAACATAAAGTCGTATTTTCTTGGTGAGGTGACTTTAGAAATAGCAATATGTTCATTGCCCAATTATAGGACTTCATGTGCAAAAGGACATACGACTATATGTCTAGCATGAGGTATAAAGGAAATCAAAGCCTATTCCCTGCTAAGGAGGCTGCGATTGGTTTGGATGGTCCCGTGGGGGAAAAGAAAAAACACCACAGTTTTTAGTAGCTACTATAACTTCAGCTTTTCTTTTATTTAAAAAAAATGACAACAGAATCTATAAAAAGTTGCTGAAGGCAATGTTTCCATGGTAAGAAAAAAATGTACATAAATAATTCCACCATGGAAGGAGACTCTAAGTAAGCAGCCAAAAACGAACAAAATGCTGTTTCTATTTTCATAATATTTCATGTCAGGAAAGTCCCAGACTGTCACTATTGAGTATTATCTACTTTTAAAGTTGTCGCTAAATAGCAAAAATGCTTTTTGTGGGTTCTTGATTTTAAAAAAATAATCCATCCTTCTTCAAAAACATCCTCAGATCCAAAGCCATGTAAATGTTCTAACAGACTATCTTCCAAAATGGAGACTCAAAAATTTTTAGCTTTATTCCTGTGTAGACAACATAATGACAAATATAACTGCAGATCTTTATCTGATTTGAGGAGGTATTTTTGTTCTAATTATGAAGAAACAAAAACGTGAATTTTAAAAAAAGAAACACTTGATTTCCTTGAATTAAAAAAAAAAATTCGGTATTGATCTTGCAAATATACACAAATTTTACTACCCAGTTACTTAATATTTTCCTTGTCAATCTCGTGTGAAATTATTCACAGATTTTTAAAATCTTTGTATATGAAGTTTAGAAATGTTGGGGACAGCAAAGTCATCTGGGAGCTTGTTAAAAATGCAGAATCTCAGGTCCCAACACAGAATGAATTAGAATCTGCATTTTAACATTACCTGGTGATTCTAAAGAGCAGTAAAGTGTAAAAAGCCTTGTGTAGATCACAATGGTGGCAGCAAGGAGCAGTCTGGTTGGGATATACAAAAAAATGATTATGTAAGAGAATTTTAAACAAGATTGCTGGAAATAAGTCATTTCTGAATGTAAGTCAGTTTATTCTGGCACAAGTCTTGTTACTTAACTGCTTTCTCAAGTATGCCATACTATCTAGCTAGTAAAATGGTTTCTATATTATTTGACATTTATATTTTCATAATTGGGGTTAGAAAACCACAAATTATCTTTCAAATTGTGAAGGACATCAAAAATCTTGAACTTATTACTAATTTTTTAGCCTTCAGTAATTCTGTATGATATAAGGAAAAGGCACTCACTCAGAGAATATGGGTCATCATCTCTATTTTATTTTTATTATGCTCACGATGACCCCTGCCCCAAAGCTCCCACCCAAAGCATATGCATGATTCTCCAAAATGATGAAACATTGTTCTTGTTTTTTGTTAGTTCATTTTTGTAGTCACAGAAGTAGTGTTATATAGAGGCAGGAAACCAAATCAATGTTCACTTCAGGCCCTAAAGCACAGCACTGTGGTGTGGTGCAATTTCCCATTCTTTGATCAGTTCTACATAATACCAAGAAAAAAATTGCTTTCTCAGCTTTGGATATCCTGACTTGAAAATCCCTGCAATCTCTTGCCAGATCTAAAATGGAATGGATTTGAGTGTGAGTGACATGAGTGAGAAGTGACTAATCTCCGCCACCCATCATTTTGAAGGTTGCAAAATTGACTCGTTTTCTCTGTCAGTGTAGATGGAAAGAACGAGGCAGCTACAGAAACACACGGTTTTTCACTGTAAACTTTGTTAATTATGCTTGCCTCTATTTTCTATTTGTAAAGATATTTGATAGTTGTTTCTGTTAAGAATTATCCCAGTTTTCATTAGTGAGTTTTGCAGCTGCTTGGAGTTCCTGGCAGGCACCACGTAAGTCTGAAATGTTTTCCCTAAAGTTTCAGTTCATATTGAAAACAGACACACACTCTTGAATGTTTAAAGCAGAATTGTTTCTGGCCAAATTTTCAGTGTAAACACAAAATACTGCAGAAGAAAGTACATTTTAGTTTTCATATTTTTGGAGGAACTCAAAAATCAAGAGAAAATTAAAGGATACAAAGGAGAAAAGATAGAGGAGAAAATCCACGACATAGTTTAACCCAAGTTTGAATAGATCGATTTGAAGGAATAGCTAATAATCTATTAAGATTTTCTAAAGAGGTTAATAGAAATTTAACATCTAAAGAGGTTTTCTTCTATAAATGTAAAACAATAACCTTGTATGGAAACAAGTTAATCCTTACATACTGTAATTCATTCTCCAGTCTCTAAATGATTACATTATGTGGTTAATAGTTTTCTTTCACAGAAAAATTACAGTGGATTGACTACCAAGAATAGCATTGGAAATTGATCTTGGAACTGTATTACTGTTGTTTATATGGTTGTATACAACCACATAACGAAAGTTTAAAAACTACTTATTAGATTTTAAGACTAATTTTAAGCTCATGAGAGACTAAATTTTTTTTTCAGGCTGATTACTTTTACATACATTAAGCCTCTCAATAAAATTGCCATAGATACCCAGAAAACCAAAAATTACATTATAACAAAGATATTTGTACCAGAATGTTTATTGCAGCCCAATTCATAATTGCTAAGTCATGGAAAAAGCCCAAGTACCCATTGATCCACGAATGAATTAATAAATTGTGGTATATGTATACCATGGAATATTATGCAGCTGTAAAGAAAGATAAAGACTTTACCTCTTTCATGTTTACATGGATGGAGCTGGAACATATTCTTCTTAGTAAAGTATGTCAAGAATGTACATACTTAGTAAAGTATGTCAAAAAGTATCCAATGTACTCAGCCTTACTATGAAACTAATTTATGGCTTTTACATGAAACCTCTAACCCAGTTATAACCTAAGAATAGGGGGAAGGGAGAAAGGGACGGGAGGGACGGGGAAGCTGGGCGGAGGGAGGGTGATTGGTGGGATTACACCTGTGGTGCGTCTTACAAGGGTATATGTGAAACTTAGTAAATGTAGAATATAAATGTCTTAACACAATAACTAAGAAAATGCCCAGAAGTTTATGTTAACCAGTGTGATGAAAATGTGTCAAACGGTTTATAAAACCAGTGTATGATGCCCCATGATCACGTTAATGTACACAGCTATGATTTAATAAAAAAAAAAAAAAAAAAAACAAGGAAGGGGTCATAAAAAAAATTGCTTTGGATAGAAGGTCTCATTCACTAATTGTTTGAAGGTATTGATGTGTGTATTCATGAAAAAAAGCAAAACGTATTTTAGTAAGAGGAAAATGTTCTTGTTGAACACAAATGGAATTTATAAAAAATTTACCTTTAAAATTTGCCTGCAACTTCTCAAAAGGCTTGCGTTGGTAACATTTGTTCATAAAATATGGCATAATAGTATGACTCTTTTTAAACAATAATATTGTAATATTCCAACGCATGCAGTAAGAAAGACTCTATTTAGTATCAGAAACAGAATAATCTTTTCAATATAGATAATTGGCCCTGGAAAATCACAATTAATTCTTCCTAGTTTTGAAAAATAATTTATTTCCCTAATTCTGTTTTAATAAAATAATGAACTAGGCAATTTAGAATATTTATGGTGTTATTTCTACTTTTTAGCCATAAAGCAGTAATTTATTTGAATGAGTTTGAAATTACAAAGTAAATGAGGATGTGGAGAATTACAGGTTAAACACGATGAGAGAGAGATGGTGGAAGATATTTAACTACCAGCATAGATGAATGATGGCACGCAGATTGGGATACTAGGGCTGAAATACACAGAAGCCGGTGAGAAGAAAAGCTGGTTAGGAACTTACCCCATAAAAGGGGAGCTAGAGAGTACCCACCTATTGCCAGAAAGAAACCAAAACATTCTGTCTTTATCTGGGTAGAAAACTTTCATCACCATCATCATTATCATCATTATTTATCAATAGCCCCCTAATTTTGTCACCATGGGCCTGTTCTGAGATGGGCTAGGGATTCTATTTTATATTACCTACTTCACTATCACCCCTTAGGGAGATGAAATTGAAGTTGCCCTGGGTTTGTAGTGTCCCTTAATGCTAGGAAGAAACAAATCTAAATCTTTTCTGAGGAAAGTGTGTTCAATTGTAGCCCTTTAAAATTACCCAAAGTTAAGCTCTCCAAGGTTAATATTTATTTTATTTTATTTATTTATTTTTTTTTTTGAATTTATTTATTTTTTTATTGTGGAGAAGGGGCAGGGAAAGAAGGCGGGGGAAGAGGTGAGTGACAGGGTCGGGCCAGTGGCATGGTACCACATTGGCTGTATCTAGGTAGAGGCAG